>DWKA01000710.1:0-14997 GCA_018249155.1 Panoquina ocola ocola
TACAAAACTGTACCCCGACTTACGCGAATTCGACTTACGCGGATAGCGCTCGGTCCCACCTATCGCGTAAGTCCGGGATATTACTGTATTGAAAACATTCCCTTGGGTTGTTAAAACGTAAATAATATTACCATAATTTTAAGAAGTTAAGATGTTTGGTTTCGTCAACTGCCTTTTTTTTTTATTTCCCTTGAGATCTTTTAAATCTTTTGCCTCATAAGATACTATGCTAATTGTTTCAAGTTATGCTGTCCCTTCCTCCTTGAATCTGATTAGTTTTGTCCCAAATCTTCCTCATCTTCTTTAATCGAGTGTTTTACTGCTTCTTATATTGTATTTTTATTAGTATGGGAGACCCCACTGGGTAGATTTACGTTTACGACTCATAAACCCTAACCCGAGTATAAAGATGTTATGTCCGTCCGTATTTTTTTAAAGCTTTAAAGATCTTCCTGAAAGTGAAATTTATGCAGATACGCTCTTTACGTACGTACACGTGACACTGTATAATATTGATCCTGACGATAGTAACATTCATAAAATATCTACTAGTAATTTATTTTGTCATCATATCCCGAAATTTCTTCTATTTTTTATTTCCAAGCCACTAAACAGTTAATCATAGTATAACTGTGTGATTAGCCAAAACCTCAGAAATGATATCAGCGATATTCATACATCTCACTTCAAAATGTTTGAAGTTCAATTCCGTTAATTTCTGAAGGTGTCTTATTTTTAAACAACTGTGCCCTCACTGGTTACTTTGCGCTACTGTTATTGACATTGAAAATACTACGTATAATAATCTAATTGGCATGTTCGTGTTATGAGATTGGTTATTGGGTGTGGGACGACTACGTAGGCAGATTTAGAGGAATTGCATGCGTTTTGCTCGGATATTTGAAAGTCAAAGTCAAGAGAATTTTCATGCTTCCAATATTGAAAGTAACCATCTGATTAATTTAATTAACCAAATTAACGTCATATAAATTCTAAAATTACAGTATTGCATTGTTTTTTTACAATTAGAAATTGTTAAAACATTATAGGTACGTAGTTTTCACGTAATTGTAAACATCTTGTACAATAAATATTGTTATGTCACGTATTGTATCCATTTTTCACGCACTACGTGCTGTTTTCGAGGCACGTGTCGTCGGAAATGCTGCCATTTGCAATTTGCTGTTGCAGTAAACTTCCGCATTTCTAAGGACGCCTCCTTCACCGGAATCCTTACAAAATTGTTTTAAGGACTTTCCGTGTTGTCAGGAGGGGCTTGGAAGCCAGACTTAATTTATTTCGCTTGAAGATGCTCATTTTATTTCTGTCAGTTAAAGAATACTTGGTAGTCTTGAAATTGGCTCTCTCGTTAACCAGAGTTATGGAAATAAGAAAAACTATATCTTTATCTGGATATTTTCCAACGGTATCTAGGAATGTCGATCAAACACGACTCGGATCGATATTATCTGAATTCTTGACACAAGCCACTCAGCAGTCAAGCACGAGATCTATCTTCAATGTCACAAAAAATCTTAAACGTTATTGACAAACATTTGACTTGAGACTTGCCTGCCTTTTCATACTTGTGGAAAATATAAAATTTTAGTAATGTAATCGGATTCATCAGTCTTTACCTATTAGAATCTTTCTGCAGCCATCCAAATCTCCAACCAACCAAGTATCCGGGTGGAACCACAAACAATAGCTGACACTTTTGCTCTACCAATGTTGCAATGTAGCTTCAAGTCCCTCTCTTATTCGCGTATAAATATCGTAAAATCCAGTGTCTGTGATTGAATTATACGTACGACTATAGCTATGGGATGATATACGCTTCCTGTGGTAACTCCACAGTAGGTTAACTTCATGTTTTTATTACTTTTCCATATCAATGAATAAAAATAGAGGTCCTAGCTGGCGTGATGGACATGATTAATGAGATGTCACTTTTGTGTAGATTTAAGGATTGTGGGCCTTACCCCCTTAGGCTTCCCCCTCGTTCTAAGTAATGGTGACCCCTGGCTGAAGCCCGTGGGACCGTAATGGATGACAAAATGACGAATGATGCTGGGTACTACCGTACAATGGTCGACATAACTCTTGCTTTCTAACTGTAAAAAGACTTTATGGGCTCCATTACGAAGGTTATTATTATGATTTCCAAGTGGTTTCGGTGACAAATTGCTTGGCATATTTTGGCATGAGAGAAAGTGCTATTCTTCGAGATATGTTTAGTAATATTACATAATAAATCTAGAAGGGTGACCTTTTTCTTTCGGATAAACTTTATTATAATCTATGCATGAGATCTCGGTCGGAGCTTTATTTTATGGTCTCATAAAACTTCGCGTCGTTGGAGCTTTCTTTTTAATAAACCTTTAGGACTATACTTAAGTACTTAATAACCAATTTTGTTAAACTTTCTCCCAAATATGTAACTGAATTGGTTATTCAAAACTTTGTTTCTTAATTTTTTTCCTTACTCAAAAATATCACCAAAATGCGAATAAGTTTTACAGCATATAAGATAATTTCATCATACAAAACGAAGGTCATTATGCAATAGCGAGCGCAACCCGGTTCCCATGAAGTGTCTGTCCGTACATGGAGTATGGAGCTAGCCTTACTCACCTTGTTCTGACTTCTGCGTACGACCGTGCACCATGCGGACCTACCTGTAGGCCGTAGGCTGTGGCACACTAAGCAAGGTTGGCGATCTAACAGATGTCGCAGGATTCTGGAATGCGCGGTATTATTAGATTCAAGGCTAGCCCGTGTGCACTGCTCAAACGCGACTTCGTATGTGAACATTTAAAGCTAGCATGCACTTTAGATTATACTCAACTGATTGGGCTCTAACGAAGAGATTCAGTTTAATATAATATTACTTAAGTAGGTACTTACATAAATTATTCTACGTCAACTGTAGTGATATATTTATTTATTAGGATTTAGTCAAATAGACCAGATTAGACCATGAAATACGTAATCTGGCAATGAGCTGGTCAATTTTGGAACGTTTTCAGAATCGCTTGATTTATATTTGACGTTATTTAATTTACGATATTTCGTTACTTGAGTTAAAAATAAATTAAAGTACATAGGTAAGTACCTACCTACTTGTGGAATTCCAAACGCTGAAAAGAAGAGTACTTTAAGCTTCTATGATAATTAATTGGAGGGGCGATTTTCACTTCACGCAATTTTTCAATAGCAGTCTTTGAAAAGCGTGACTAATTTTAAAGAAAAAGAAAAATGATATTTCGAAGCTTGTTGGTAATATAAATGTATGGTCTAACAAACTGTAAAAATAATTCACGTTCTCGTACTTAGTAACATAGGTAAATTATTCAATTCGCATCATTGATCAAAATTGAAACAGATGAAAAATAAAAGATATGGAATTAATAGAAATAAATTGAGCTACACTTTAACTAACGAAGACTAAAGTAAAAAGTTGAAAAACGTCAGTTATGGATGTCTACAAACTGCATTGACGGATTCGTTTTTTGATTACCGAATTAACATATTGCGAGTCACGCGACGGATTGGCGCATAAATCATCGCTTCCTCGTTACTGGTAGCGGGCAGAGGCAGAGGTAATGAACAGAGGTTGTAAATTTAGTGATCAGCAAATCGGTTGGTGTCGCGGCCAACGGGTGCCGCCGGTCTGCTTACGGTGAAATTTTAATAACTAACTTTCTACGGTGACGCTGTCGGTCAGGGCTGTCTCTGACGAAGCTTGTTTGGATCAAGACAAAGTTTAATCATTGTAAATTTTAAATCAAGAGTACCAACCTTGTTTGATACCGAGCTAAATCATTTTAAATTGTTTGCACTTTAACGTACGAATTGTTACTGGGATTTGGATGTAAACGATTAAGGTGTATTTGAAGGACTGATAGAAGCTTGATCAAATAAGAATTTTCATTGAATAGTGCTTGATGATGGATCTATTTCATGGCCCGCACTTAAACCCACAGTAAAATGCAGCCAGTACGATACATGAGGGATGGATCAACGTCAATTGAACTGAATCAGAAAAAAGTTAGTCTTTTTTCAGTAAATCGATTCATTGTGCTCAAAGCAAATGTCAAAATATCATATTGTTTGTGATATTTGGCTACTAATTTGTTTTGAAGTAGGGGCTGTAATGGCTGATTTATTGCCTAATAGCATTCTCACATTTGACCCTGGGCCTGGTTGTAAAGTTGGCAAAAAAAGAGAAAAATTACGACGGGAAAACATAATTTATCCCGAGATTATGGAAAGATAAGATTGTTGAATACGGTCGTTAGCGTAATACAAGAATTGTCAGCCCTGTGGCGAGGCTCGGCGGTGAGTCATCGGTTCAGTGTACTGTCTGTACGTCCCCCTCGCGCGCATGCGCCGTGCGTCGCGGACTGTAATGAAAAAATCGAGTTTATTAATATTATATATCCCTGGTCGTCGCGACACACTCCACTCTTGAGATTGCACTTCATAGCTACTTTACTCATTTTATTATGAGTCCTATTGATGTTGTTGAGAGTTTGAGAGTTGGTTCAACATGTCTTAGCACCGCTCATCTAACGGTGTAAACTTTGCCAGTATTTTTCTAACTGGTTATGTCGTCGAACTCGAGCTTATAAGCACTTAAGTAATAATCGATAGAAACATTAGCACAGATCGTCTTTGAATAAATAAAATAATGATACTCACGTCATTAATAATTAGGTATAGGTATAAGCATTCTCTCAATACCAAGGTTTATTCAGTTTGTAACCGCACGGGTCATTCAGTAGCAAATAACCACAACGGATAAAGTTTAGTTTATTTAAAGGTATCAATGCTATCAATGCGCCACTAGGTACTTGTAAGTGTATGAGATTAGAATCTATCTATTTTATCTCTGAATAGGAATCGAACCAACCAGATAATCTTGTGATCAGAGGCCACCAGTAACACAGGCTCTATTTAAAAGTGTATGAGCCAAATTTTTATAAGGGATAAGCCACGACCTTGTAAAGGTCAAAGGGTCACGAAAAAGCCTACCTGAAAACGTGATACGTTATATACCTACTTCACTTGTGTTTTCCATCCAAACTTCTTGTCGTAACCAATCCAAGCTGTAGCCTCGTATTGAAGCGGCAAGTTTTTAGTTTAGCCGACCATATGGCGCGCAACGCGCAACTTGTTGATATTTTTTCGTGACAGTTTGTTCAACCAGTGTTGCTGTGTTGCACCCGTTCGTTTACCATACAAGGGCATGGAAAGGCGCCGTGACACACCACGTCCCGTTAAACGCTGGTATTAATCCACAATGGCCCGCTGATTTTATTTAGGCACAACAGATGGTCGCCATTGTGACTAAATTACTCGTAGTGTTGTGCCCGTGTTAGGTGCACACATCGATATTGTGTTGTAAAACAAATAGGTTTACTATAACCATATCGGTGTTCAGTGTTGTTATTCTATGTTTGTATTCTAAAGCTATTGAAGTGTGACTAATAAGTTTCTGCATTCTTCAGATGACTAACATTCTAGTGATAAGTGTGGTAAATACGCAACATTGCTATGGTAACAATAATATTTTCTCTGAATATTTGCTATTAGCAAGTAGGGTTATATTTATTTCCTTAACGTTGACCAAAGATAAAAGTGTTGCAATAATGTTTCAGTAAAATCTAAAAATTGGAGATGCAAAAAAGACTGCATCTATCGACTTTGTTTCTTTTGGAGCAGAGTTTTCTGGTTAAAGTAGGATGTAGCGTGATAGAGGTTTGTTATTAGTTCCGCAAAAAGTATTCGGAAAATTGGAAAGTGTGAAACGGTTTTTATGAAATTGCCACACGCCATTGGTTTTTTGCGGTCTGATCGATATGCGATGAATTTAACTGCTTAATTGTGGGCTTGTGTCGTTATGTAATATCGAGTTTAACGGATCATTAGTCCTCTATTGTGTGATATTTATCATGATATATAATTATATTACGTTCTTCGTTATGGAATACATCACTTAAGTATTATGCACTAGGAGCAAGTTGGGTTAAAATGTTATAAAGTGATTACGTTGTAGAGTAATGGTATTTAAATCAAACGTCCCGTCATCACTACCATTTCGGTTCATCCTTACGATACTTTGTTACTGTCTAATGTGCAGGTATTTTAGACCGCTAAGTTCCGTTCCACTTGTTTCGGTCTCCAATTTTAATTGAGAACATAATCTGTAAGTACCTAGCAGACCGCGACGCCAGTGCGGTAGTAACGAGATATTCCACCCGCCAACCGCAAAACATATAATCTTAGACCTAATTCACAGAAATAGAATACTAGATACATCTATGTCCAGAAATCAGCGTATGTCCTACTTCTTACGGGAAATATTTTGATGTTATACTAATGGAAAACAAATTCGACAAGTGGTTATCTAAGGACTAAAGGTCCCCTGTTAAATACCTGGGACTCGATATACGCGGTGTGAGGACATTTATAAAGAGATTCCGTCCTACCCCTCGTCGTCCTAGAATTCACCTTGTCGAATACGAGGATAACAAGGGACACTTCGAATGCAGTACTAGTCCCCTCGTATAGTTTAGTTGAAAGTACCTTGGGAATGGTCGTCCATCTACTCAGGTCATTAATGGGTTGTGTTCTCTCAAATGAAGAATACAACCTGGTTGTCTATCTAAGTTATAGTCTGTTAAATTCAGGAAAAAACCCTAAGTATTCAAAGAACTTTGCGTTAACGTTATGTAAACATAAAACCTGCTTAAAAAGAACAAACTATGAAGTCATTGTTAAACTTGTTATGCATATGACGACTTTACTATTTTATTCGGTAATCAAACAATAGATTGGCGAGATTCAACCAGGGTTATCGAATAAGAAATTACACAAGAATCATGTTGAATATCACAGATGTTTCGCAGCGACAAACAGGTTGCAGGCATTCAGGACATGCTTGGAACTTGTTAAGCGACCTTCTTATCGTTACAAGTATGATGGCATACATACAACATTACTCATATAAACGTAAAAGAATATTACATAACAGTGAAAACTGCTATACAACTTATACGGTTTTTCTCTAGCAATTTATGATCATGGTATCGTGCAGCTGTGTCTTTTGAGCTTCAGAGTAAAACTTTACTAGCTAACGTGCCCTGTAACATATGGGCTCTTCTTTATCCTACAAACTATACAGACAGACTGTACGCAATTGGCATTGCTTCCAGATGTTTATAACTTATGATAAAAAAGTGTCTTGTAGGTGATTACATGTCGTAATAATTTAACGCAAATGACAACCTCCAGTTGGTTTGTGACGCAAATTTCCTGTGCATCAGCGATATCTCTGCAATCCAGAAAGCATCACACTGCTATTAAATTAAAATACAAGACGTTACTGGCACATGCTGTCAATTAATTTGATTCATGTAGTTTTAAACTGAGTAATGTGATTTTAGCGTCTTGTTTGTGATAACAGCACAATTTATTGCTTTCGCGTTACAACGGATGTCGTTTGTACCTAATTTAAAGTAACGACACTGGCCGACAAGTCACCTCAAGACGAGTGGGTGCATTTTTACAAGTACCACTGATGAACTGTCTCTTGTAATCATTCGGTACATACTTGCAAGATCTATTAGGACCAAGTTTCATGTCATTTTTCGCACGAATAATCCTTCTATATTCCGTGAGAGACTGGAATACTGGGGAAAGCTGTTTTTTCTTCTTCTATATAATTTCATTTGATACAACATTGTGTATTGCAATTCGTTATTATTATATACTTTATAATAATGTTTTAACAATTAGGTACAATATATGTTATGTTGAACACTTTGGTACCTATTTCAGTGGTCGATCAATACTCAATTTACCATGAACATCGGGAAAAAGACATGGAAAACATCCAAGGTTGTACAATAACAAATGTACATTACCCATGAGTTCCACTTACATTTGTATTTCCGTAAAATACTGGAAAAAGTAGCGGGATGAAAAGGTTGATTACTTTTAAAACTAAATCCACCCCGGCCGCCATATCCTCCAGTGAACAAAAGATTGTTTCCCTCCCCACAGGATGTATTCCGATTTAGTATACATAGTACGAGTCGGTTGCCGACAACAATGACCGTCGAATTTCGTATGCCACGCATGTTTGCACTAACCGTCTGCGACCGTGCCTCCGCTTCATGTTACTATGATAAAAACCTAGGATTTTTTCCACATTTAAATGCAATTAAGTTCTAATGGGTTTTATTAAATTACCTTGAAAGATAAAGAAAAAAATTTAAATGCCTACATGAGAATCAATGAATCCTATCTTACATTTATTCTTAAAGACGTAGTCTCAGACCACGTCGGATAACAAAATAGAAAAAATATTTGTAATGTTATCTAGTAGTTAGTCCATACCCCGTTAAGAATTAAGATTTATCAAGTTGTCTAAGTAGCAATCTTGTGAGATAGCACGAGAAAAAATCGACAAAACAAAACGGTATATAATGACTCATTAAAATTCCATACACCTTAATCATATCCGACGATCTACATGTAAGAACATCGATAAATTTGCATCACGCAGCCCCGTCACTAGGTGAATAATTCATAAAGTAGGTACGCATTACGCTTTATTTGGTTGTGCGTCCTCATAAGTTTAGTCAACTATCAATCTGTAACTTTTTCTCTCGAATTGTGCTCATTCAACTGTTACTTTTCTTAGATTAATCATGTAACAGTCGATTAACCATTTTCTCTAGTATTTGAGATACTTGGTCTTTCATCTCCACTGCGTCAGATAGCTATGATGCATTTGAAATTATCGTTGTTAAGAGGCGACTGTGACCACTGATCATTAAGTGCCACGCCCTCAACAATTAAAAAAAGTAACGTAAATAAGAACTGGTTTTTTCCGATCAGGTACCGATCTAAGTTTCCTCTTGTTGTTTATGTATTCACTACAGTGTGTGGATGTGAGTGAGTCACAGAGCGATGGTGTCTGCGCTCGTCCGGCACCGATCGAACGGCTTTTATATCGTAATAAACAGTCACTTCTTTGTGTAATAAGAACATACTGACTACTGTTTTATGCGTGTTACCACTCATTAGGATGTCCGGATATTAACTTTCTCAATAGGTTTAAAAAGGTTTTTGACTGTGATTTAAATGGTACTTATCTTGTAATAATATTATTTCAGAGGTAATGTTAATTACGGTACGTACATATTTAGCTGATTTTAAAAATTATTTTACAAATGGAAAGCTGCGTTATCACTGAGTAACGTAGGCTGAGGTCATAAGGACATTAATAAAATGAATATTTAAAATAATATTTATGTACTGAAAGTAGCACACACGTCAGTGCGTAGACCGCATAAAAATCGTTATTGATGGCTCATCGGTGACGGTTACAATAATTGGTTGACTCGTGACTCGTGAGTCACTTGAGTCAGCCATTTCTTTGTAAGAAAGTCATAGATTACGCATCACTTACAGATACGTCTTGGACAAGCCATTGGTCGCTTGCGTGTTTATCAGTTGAAGTTACTTCGAAATTTGTTGCTTAATGCTTTCTGGTGTTGCTAATAAAAGTACCAATTTCTTAATGTTTATGTTATTTGAAAGAAAATAAAAATAGGTTGATATATGTACACCTAGTGCATTTGTTTTATTTACGTTTCTGAAGATCTTACAAAATTATTTTGAATTAGAAAAAAAAGTGTATAGAGGTATATAGAGTAATAATTTACTATTCAAATTAAAAAAGAACGTTTTCCCGTTTTCCCATTTTCCCTTAATAGGCGGAAATGATTTTACCTTCTGGCAACGTTCCAACGCGAAGCGTGGGGCTCGACATAAGAGGCATTTCACACGAGAGTCCTTCGCCGAGGGTATCTTCACGAACAATCAGACTGATAAAACCCGCGCTGCTTTAGTTAACTCCTTTTATGATTTTAAAATTAGAAGTAGTTTTAGTGGGCGCCTCGAGATTTCTGTGACATATTTTTAGTAAGTTCTGCTAACTGCTTGTACGAGTATATTCATTTTGAATATATTTTTCCAGTATCCTTAAAAATGGCCTGCTCAGTCAGCGACACTCCTGCCCTCAAGGACCTGCCCAAGGTAGCCACCGATCTGAAGAGTCAGCTGGAAGGCTTCAACACCAGCTGCTTGCGGGATGTAGACACCAATGAGAAGATCGTGCTGCCATCTGCTGAAGGTATAGATCGAATATATTTTATTAATAAGTTATGAAATATAATTAAAATATTTTTATACATTTTTCCGTAGGTATACTGTAATTTTAACATGTTGAATTTTCATATTATTATAAAATAACAAATATATTTTATTTCGTTATTCCAGTTGTGGAAAACCACAAGAAAACTAAATGGCTTTGATACATAATGATATATTAATTAGTTATGTTATTGAAACAACTAATTATAAATCAAACAAATAATAATTTAGAGAGTTTTGGAGCACGACGATGTGCATCGAAAACTGAACGCAAAATTAACATTCAGTCAATAATAATTTGTACTGATAATGTTATCCTCCCAGCTCATCACACACCACGTTGGTGATCATAATTGTAGTGTTCATTTTCAAAACAGATTTAGCACAAGAGAAGCTACATTCAGCACTGCTACAGGGCGTAGAACAATTCCCAATATCGTCATTACGGAAGACCGATACTGTTGAAAAAATCGTACTTCCCAACGCACTAGGTATTCGTGGGTGCCGCGCGATACTAATAGTTTTGTGACAACATCGCTAACCCCGAAATCTTCACCAGCCTGATTTACGAGCCGTTTCATCTTACCATTGAATGACCAATGCATTGAACCCTACATCAATTAGGACATCTTATTTCAGACACGCATAGTTCATAGGATGCAGCTATTTACCACTTAAAACTGCATGTCCGTTTGTCGTTTTGTCCGTACAAATATTTTCATGTTCGTTTTTGTACATTTTGAAGTCAAAATCACGATAGCGGTCTTTCGCTAATTAATTTGTTTTATTTAGCATTAACAAATAACTAGCATGAATATTATGCTTTTAATGTCAAAACACCAATTTAACAATACATTATTTATTCCGTCTGAAAGTTTCGTTTACAGTATTTTTAAACCGACTTCTTCAACAACAAAGTTTCGGTTATTCCAGAAACAAATCAATATTTTAAAAAGTTAACGTTCTTTTTTATTTATTCCAGATGTTGCCACCGAAAAAACTCAAAAGTCCCTGTTCGACGGCATCGAAAACTTCGATGCTGGCAGGCTGAAGCACACGGAAACTCAGGAAAAGAACCCTCTCCCCGACAAAGATGGTGAGAGATTCACTTATGACTTCAGTGCCATTTGCACCAAGCGCATGTTTTCTTCCATTAATAAGCGTTTACTTACAATTAATTGTTAACGGAATGTTAAATTTGTTTAATAAACGCGCGATTAATGTTATCTATCCTGTTTGTATCCACTAGTGGTCGCGACACGCTTTTCCTTAGGCATATATTGAATGTATTTTTCCTTCTATTTTCCTATTTATAGCATGGAAGTTTTTGACGCCTTCTAAATTCAGTTATACTATATTCTATTGAATATTATTATTTATACATAATAGAAATAATAGAAATACTGCAATATTATTTGTAGATTTGTAGAAGGCGTCGATACAGCTTTGACATAATTTTTATTTTGAATGCATACAAGCTTGTTATAACTATTTATTACGTTGCCGTGCACGATTTGCTTGACACCAGTTGTGGCAGCGGAGAAAGCCCACCAGAACCTCCTGGACGGCGTGGAACATTTCGACAAGACTCAGATGAAACACACCACGACGGAAGAAAAGAACCCCTTGCCACCCATCGAAGGTTTTTGTTTTATGCTTTGTTTTCTGCTTACTATGCGCATCACCTATATTTAAGTTCTTATTATTGTGTTCCTTTTATTTAAATCCGACATTATCTCGTAGTACTAGCTACTACTATTGTTACTACAGTAACGTACAAATTTGGTACGTTAATGAGGAGATCTTTGTTTGAGCAAAGATCCCATTTTCCATGTGATTCTGTTGTACTGTTTTATTATATTAAATATCTCATTTGTAATATAAGACAGCTCTCATTTAGCTCTCTTGAGCAATGAAATGTAGCAATATATGAAATTTTACAAGCCGGCACATTTTTGAGTCGAATACGTGATTCATCATAACAATATCTTAGTTAATCAGAACCGATGAGTGTTGTTGTCAAATTGCACTTATTACATGCAACTGTAAAAGGATTGGGGTTCTAATCAAATGATTTCGGAATTTGCCTGAAAGAATACAGTTTAATTTTACATCGTTTCATAGGCCTTACTACAGATACATTAATTTAAACCCTATTTGTATTCTAATACCAAGAAGCGCACCAAATACGTCCAACTCCATAAATGGTATGATTTCCCCATATTTAGTCAATCGACGTAGATTCACCGATCACGTAGATGAGGCCTTGCTGGGCTAACCAGATGCACGGCCGTCATTAATGTTAAACAAGGATCGTTTGTTTCTTTACGCACATGTTCTAATACCTTAATTATGCTAATATTATTTTAAAGATAAGTCTGGTTTGACCTGAGTTTTATAATAGGTTTTGGCAAATTATTTCCTACTAATAATAATGTATATTTGTTACTGAATATAAAAAAGTAGTCTTATTGGGATTTGTAATTTACGGTAATTAAACCGTTAAAAAACGGTATCCTTTTGTATTCGATGATTTGAACTAGGTTAGCACTGTTAATACGGGTGGTAGGCGGTACATTTGTAACTTTAAACTTTCCTCTACTTTAGACCATGTTCATATTTCTCGAATTTCATGAAAATCAACGTCTAATAATAATAATTTTTTTATCAGCTATTAAGGCGGAGAAGGAAAAGAACCAGTTCCTGAACGGCATCGAGAACTTCGACCCCACTAAGCTGAAGCACACGGAGACGTGCGAGAAGAACCCGCTCCCCACCAAGGATATCATCGAGCAGGAGAAGACGGCTTAAACACCAAAACTCCTTTACGCATATAACTATAATCGCTAGTATCGCTGTATTAGACTCATAATTTTAAGTACTAGTCAGGTCGCGATGTCCGTTGTGTAAGCTTTCAATCAGGCAAATCTGGCACGCGTGGCAACACCGGAGCTGTCACGGGATCACGTTGACGTTGACGTAAACTGCGACGGGTGCCGCGAATGACTAATAGATGTAGGAACCAAATTTTCTATGTCACTTTTAACAGTATATATCTGATAAGTGTATTTTACGAGCATTTTCATTAATTTATATTCGATACGAATGAATAAATGTTAAGATTCAGTACTGATTTTCTTATAAGGCGGGAACACACTGCACTCCAGTATTTTTTATTACATTTTTCGGTTGGCTTTGTGCTTGTGTTCTCTATAATTTAAGGGGAATAGTTTTATTTCTGTAAGTCCATCCTAGAGATTCGCGCGTCAGCTGCGGTATCGCTGGTCAAATTAGGAGTGTAGTTACCATTTAATTCGGATGTCGAAATTATTTTCTTGATATTATATTATTGCATTGTATAATTTTATTAATAACGTAAGCATAGCGGATCGTGAAGGAACAGTAGAATTATGTTTGATATGCTCAACTATGTATGGGAAAGCTGGAATATCATTAAGAAACAACATTTTTCAGGTGACGATGTGAACAATAATATTTTATACGGTCGTATTTCATAATAATTCTATATATTGATGAATAATTTTTCCATTTTTATAATATGCTGATAACAATGCCAATAAACCATTTTTATCGAAATTTTGTATGTTTTACAGACGGTGCTTTTTATAAATATAAAATGAGAAAATATGTTTGATTTAATTTATTCATTATCTACATGCATTTTATCCTTATACCATCAAATAAAATGAGTACCTATATTAATAAATATTATTTAACTATATTATATGGACAGTTTCAACAACACCAACTATTTGCAGCTGACTGTACTTATACTTCGTCATAAAAACTTACTTTATTTATTATGAACATTGAACAAATGAACATTTACTATTCCTAAGTGAGCATTGATCATGAAATAATAATAATACTTCCATCCTTGAATGCAATCAGAATAAAATAAAAAAAATATCTACAACCCTCTGGACTGATTGTCGAGGCGTAGAGAATACTTCAAATATAGAGCTACTTACGAATTGGAAGAATAAATTGATAACACTACTAAAACAAGCCACCACAAATTCTCACTTCATAACTGGGCGTTCTAACAAGTACACATCAGTCAAGTAATATTATAAATAATTAAGCATACTCATCGTCTATTTATTTTTTGCAGAAAGCTTTCCACAAATGATTCCAAATTCCAATGTTCAAAAGCTATCAATTGTTTTCCAGACTAACTAAATGCAATATCTTGTCGTAAGTGTGCGCAACCATTATAAGGAAAAAATATTTTTACATGGCAATGACAAACCGTTAAAAGAAGGTTTTAAATCTAGATAATTACTCTGTGCTCCGACCACACTACAGATAAAATAATTGTCGTTTTTGACATATTGCATGGTCGATGCCATAATATATTTTCTAATTACCATTTTCTTTCTTAATCTCGAGTAAAGCTTATTCACTATCCCAACTCATAACCACAGTCCACAGTCATAACTGTCTATCTGATGGGTTCAGTTAAGTAAGGGAACAGGAACAAGCAATAATTCTCCATGCTCATTATATGCGGATTGGTTAAATTCATACATATTTTAGAACATCTTGGAGAATTCTCAGCAGAGCTGGTGGCCTCATGATCTTATCCTTAACCAAAGTTAACGAGTTATAAATATGCTTATAACTTTTTTAATGTTAATTATTCCATAATAATACCTACATTATAAGTTAGGACGCCCCCCGACCAGGTGGACTGATGACCTGAAGAAGACAGCGGGCACCCGCTGGATTCAGAAGGCTCAGGAC
>DWKA01000711.1:0-14980 GCA_018249155.1 Panoquina ocola ocola
GGCGAAGATACGGCGCAGATACGGTAAGTTCCATACTATCTGACATGAGTCACTGACGTCAGTCACGTCAGATAGTATTGAACTTGCCGTATCTTCGCCGCGCCTTATTCTGTGGGTGTTGGACCTAAACAATCTACGTGTCGTCGTTGTTGATATAACATGTAGGTAGATAATAAAGGTGGTTATTTGACCTCTACAATGTTGCCCCTGAGAAAGCAGTGATAGCTATCGATGTGCACTTCTACCGATTCTGGGCCTCTCAAGTGTGACAAAAACTGTGTATAGACATCGCTAACATCCATGACCCAAAAAGAAACATGTATCTGTCATGTAAATATCAAACCCGACTGGGATTCAAACCCGGAACCTCTTGCTTTGCGTAAAGGGTCACTACCAATTAGGCTACGAAGTCGTTTAATGATAATAATGAAACTATGAACACTGAAAAATTACAGGGATGAAGAAGTAAGAATAGTAAACGAACTTAGAAGTATCCAGAAATCATTTTCGGAAGACATGCTGAATCAGAAAAGGGATCGAAAGGTTTTCAGAGCGAAACCTGTTCCGATCGAATCTCGGATCCCGCTCTACGATAAGATACTCGAAGACCAAGCTATGCGGTATTTTCGTATTGTATTTAATTTTATTCATACCCACTAATAAGTATCCACAAATTAATACTCGTAATACTATGATTTCTCAAAGCATCGATAGTCAATTTTCCTAATTTTGGCATTTTTCTAGGAAACGAGAGTGTAGTAGATGGGCAGACATTCGATTGTCTCTATTTTATTGCGAGATCGCATAGTAGGTATTGTTTGTGACATTAGTATTGTGCTATGGCATGGCTAGTGGCTACCATCATTTCTCTCTAGTCTAATCTATTTTTTATGTAAATCAATTAATATTCTTTATAATTGAGGTCATATGTTATAGCAAATTTGTATTTTATTTGGTAAACATATCTATGAAAATGACTAAATAGGTAGGTAGATACATAATTCAATAAATTTCGTTCATTTAATTTATATATTCATATTATCACAGTATACGATATTATGTTTAAGTTATTATCATATTTATTATTATTTGTATGTGGTGTTAGCTTACATCCCCTGATTATGTTATCAGTATTACAAAATTAACTTGTAACTACGTTGATAATAAATGTGCTTTGTTTATATTTTGTGAATATACCAACCGGATTTTCTTTTATGAAAAACATATTTATTAATAAAAATTGCAAATTCTTCTTTTTTTCTCAAATATCTTTATTTTACTCATCAATTAAATAATGACCACTCAAGGCCAGCAGGCGTAAATTCACGCGAGACACAATAGCATTTCTACTGTGTATCGTTTTCTCGACACAAAGTAAGTACTCTTAACTTTATTTCAGAAGAGCAATTTCCAAGATCAACAGCGAGGCGGAACTGCGGGCTCAGATGAAACCATTTAGCTTCACGAAAAGAGAGGAAAGTGGCATAAATAGCGTGTGTGAGAGGGCGGTCAACGTGCTTCCAAAAAGCAAAAGAAAGAAGAGGTTCCGAGCCCGACCGGTGCCAAAGAATCTTTTCTCGAATTATTTTTACGACAAAGCCAAGGAGGAAAACTTTTTTCGGTATGTTCTGAACTTACACGTTTCGGCCTTTTCAAGGCTTCCACATCCACATTTGGCGGTAGAGCAAAGCGTATGGATTACTTATGTTTGCGTTAGGAGACTTTAATGTTATTACTGGTACTAGTAATGTTAACTTTTCGTGAAGGCTGTCTAGCTAACTTCCAACTTCAGTTTGCTTCTGCAGCTTTCTTCTTTCAGCTTGAGTTAGCCGCTGAGGTCATCTATGAAAATAAGAAAGATGGTTCTCAATCTCAAGCTCCTAGTTGGAACACTAGGAATTGAGAAACATCTTTCTTCTTTTCTCTTATTGTTCGTCAGCGCATCGATGATGCATTTAGTGTTGCTTATATCTGTGGACTAGGGTAACCATTTACTATCAAGTAGAGCCTCATCTCGTTTCTCGGCTACTTATAAATAAAGCGCTCTTTGTCACTATGATCATGGGAACCCTCGCGGGATGTAACAATTGAATTAATGTTTTAATCACTTTGTAAAAGGATGTGGCTGTGGCATTGATAACAGTGTTATTATACAGAGCACAATAGCAACTAACTGAAGGTTATAGAACTCTCACATACATGTGATGTGTATAACTATGGAAATATACATATAGGCCTGCATTCATTGTTGCTAACTAACTGATAAGTATCGCTATCGGAAGCTCTACTTCTCTGGTGGTAGGCGACGATTGCAATATGGTAGGGCTATTGGTTTTGGTTGGGGTAGGTTGTGATAAGGATATATTTAAACCGATTTATCAGGAGCATGTACAATGTTATACTAATTTCTTCCATAATGTTAAGGAAATAAGGTTAAGGTTCCATAATGTTAAAGCTGTGCCACGTTAGCCCACCTTACGTCTTATATTACTGGTCTCAACCCCATGCCGATAAATCAGGGTGCTGGAAGAGGTGATAAAAGCCGGCTCTTCTGCTTGGCAGTGGGGCTTCCCCTGAAGACAGATGATCCTCTCGTGTATAGGTGTAGTCGACAACCCACAATACCCTTGAGACCGAAACCAGCTTTAAGGCAATTTTTAGTGGACAATTAGGTGGGGCGGTGGTATCTCTTCGGGCGAACCATACATGGGTCTTACCACCGAGTGATAGACTTCTGTCTTTATTGTCAAACGGTAAATCTTCGGAGATATCACTGATGATTTATAGGCCATGGTGATTATCAATTTATCAGGTGTCTTGTCTGTACATTTGTAGTACCTATGTAATGCGTATACCCTTGGGATTATCTTTTCTAGATCGATGAATAGAAGAATACGGGCAGAAGAGATGTTGCGTAACGCAAGTTTCCCTGGGGCAATGGCGGCCCGGGATCGCAGTAGATTGTCGACGCCCGCTGCCCATAGCGACCTGCCTATCGACCCCTCTCCTGCATTGCCCTCTGTGTCCTCCGATAGACAACCTAGCCCTACCAAGGAATTAAAGAAAGGAAAACGCTCAAAAGAAGATTTCATTACAACAAGCCCTCAGCCTTTTCGGTTCAGTACTGCTGACAGAGCGGATAAGAAGGTTTGGTACCTATTACATTTTGATGAATCTATTGTTTATTAAAAACACTTGTTTTTTTTTGTTTTTAGTATGACAAGTAAAATAGCAAAACATGCACTGAACTAAGATGCAAAACAGTTAGCTTTCAGATGATGCGGGTGCGAGGGGTTTTTCCATTAACGTTGTTATACCTACTCGTAATTATGTTGGTATGTGATCTACTTTCACCGCGTTGAAGGGCAATGTCCTTGGCTATATTTACATTGATGCGTTTTCACTACATACTGTGAACATCTGCCCAAGTACAGTGAACTGATTAATTTAATAAATAGGTAATTAAATTGATCGAGGTTGGGTGTACAAATACGAGTGTATTATATGTATTTAATTTTATTGTCAAGAGTTATTTGTATTTCTACAGGTGAATTACGAAAAGTCTTGATATGGACCAGTTTTTAAGTTTAGATTAAAATTAGCGCAAACGTACGGAGAGACAGACAAATATTTTAAACATGATTATTTTGATTTCTCGTTTTATATTTGTTTACAGAACACATACACTACATACATCAGTAATCTCCTATGTGTCCTTATTCCAAGTGTTTGATAGTGGTTTGATAGTACTCCGTAGAACAAGAAACCATGGCGTTCCAAAGTTCTAAGTTAGAGTTAAGTAGTTAGTTAGAACTTCTAATGAAAATAGAATATTTGAACGGTTTTTGATTGACTTATGATGTGACATCACAAACCATCAAAGTATTAATCTAAAGAGTTCAGTGAATGGGCTATGTGCCGTATTGTTCTTCTTTTTTGTCAGGGTTTGTGACACAGGGATTGTTCCTGGGGGGATTTGAGTATGTAAACATGTCTGTTTTTTCAGATGCAAGAATTAACAAAAAAGGTATACCAGGAGAGCAAGAGTACCGACAGTATTGGACACGGTGGAGCAAAGCCTGAAGCTTACTCCGCGCTTGAGCTCCAAGGCTTCGCGGCAGGCAGGTCCAACCTGGCCGCATTGCTGCGAGCTGAAGCTGTTCGACGGAAGTTTGAGCTGGAAACGACCAGACGGATGGCTGAACAGCGACGGAAGGTGGAAAACAGACATCGAGACCGCTTGTTGCGGTCCAAACCCGCTTGGCATCTTGTTAAGAATAAGTAAGTACCTGCCTACTTAAGCACATCCTGTGTCTTCAGATATAAAAAAGGTTATGCCAAAACAAAACCTATGATCAGATGCACACAGTCTTTGTTAACATAACCTTTTAATTACAGTCACGAAGAGGACATAGCAATGCGCCTCCAAACTCGCCGTGACGAAGAAAGAATGAGACGGGAGGAGTTTCTTCATGAAATGGAGTTGATGTACGGGAGAGTTCAACAACAACCGATGCTTTTCGAACGGTACTACGCTCCTCGATCTTACGCCATTCCCATAGACTACACGCAGCCACCAATGTCACCGAGGAAAAGTTCTGGGAAAAAGAAAAGTTCTCGGAAAAATAAGTCCTATCTTAGCCCGGGAAGGTCTTGTGGATCTGATACTTATAACGGAGATCTTTTAAAGTATCTGGATAAAATTGAAAAGAATGAGAAGCAACTAGATTCAGAGGATAATCTGGAAAGCTTAGGTGCAAGGATTTGAATAACATTATATATTGACATCTGACGATCACTACTGTGAGTGGATTCTGCAGATTATTGTCACTCAAAGTTGATTGCATGAACCATAGCTGTCATTCACATTTCCACCTTTGGGAGATTGTAGTAGCATATCCATAATTATAATCATCGTCATCTGACACATCAACAATGTAATGAAGGTATTTAAATATTGTTGGCGGAATCGTATTCAACATGTTGTCTAACATTGTAATTTAGGGAAGAAGAGTAGTTGAAATAATAATTTAAAAAAATGAGAAAAAAAATGTTGAATTTTCTGATTTAAATCGTTGAATGAGCAAAAACATGGCTCACAACCCGTTGTTACCTCGTTTATTAGTCAAATTTGTGAAGTGACATGGTGTCGTGGTTTTTCAAAAACGTTCGTAACGTTATGTGATAATAACGGAAAATTATAATAGCAATATTCACGGAATAGTTAAATAAGGTGCAATATTCATACCCTGGCATTGACGTGAAACGATTGAATTAATTTAATACATGACGTGTTCTGACCGAGCCTCTTTTGAGTCAATCACGGCAAGAGTCACGTCCGCAGGTAGGGACGTGACGATGGACAGAGACTACAGTGAGGGTTGAGGATAGAGATATAGTCATTGGAAAGGACCTTAGCAAGAATCTTAGAAAAGACCTTAGAAGAAACAAAAAGCAGAGCAAAACGACTTCTGTGCATCTAATGTTTCTTTCTACGTTTTGCCAGGATTTTTTGCCTTATGAAAGGAATTTATTTCCTTGGCCTTATGCATGATAACTTGGACAGAACAGGGCATGTTACATAACTATACAATCAACGGTTGTATATCGATACCTTAACTGGCAAACCGGCCAACTCCACTTTTCATCATTTTTTTTTGTTTTGCAAATCACGCCGAACTATTGTTACGTACCTACAATCTACCTAAACAAAAAAAAAATTATGAAAAGTGGAGTTGGCCGGTTTGCCAATTTAAGGTATCGATATTTATTTATGTTGTGACTAAACGACATTTAGGTGGTGAATAGTCCCTGTAATGGTGGTGTTAGTGATCATTTATTATTTACTTCAATACTCAACTAATTTAGGTATAATAAATAAAAATCAGATTTAATTAAAGATTCAAACGTTTTATTTAAATTTTATAAACATAGGCACTCAATTCACAGGTTGGTGTTTTCGTAATTATAGTTAACAATTAGAAAAAGGATTTAGATATTTTTAATATTGTAGGTATATTTAAATTGATTAACCTAATTACTTTTAATTAACAATAGTATTTACACGTTATCTATTTTAATTCTAACTATGCACTGAAATATAATTTATACAATACTAAAACTAATAATACTGATAAATAAATCATTTCCATCCATCCTCCTATCCAATCAAAATTTGGAAATCTACTGGGCAATGTACTTTTATACCTCTCTAGTATTTTCCGGGAATAATTGCAGTAATTTATGCAGTGTAAATATTAATAAATTATTGTTTACTAATTGAATGAATTACTTTACAAAATCATTTTTACTGGACTAATAAATATTTTGTGCTTTTTAGAGATTTCCATTGGAACGAACTTTTATCCGTACATCGCAATAATAAATGTAACTTTTTGCTCTACATTTTGTTGTTATGTACAACTTACTTAAATAAAGAAGAGACCCGATGGAAGTAAATTTGTATACCTACTTCCCGCTGAAACACAAAGATGTTTACAATTTTATTCAATACCTACTCAAGAGGAGAATTGAAACTTGATGCAGATCTTGAAACGGTATCATTGTATTTCTCATATTCTATACCTACTTACTAATTGATATTTAAGCAAAATCTTTCGCAGTCGAAACCCAGATCTCTTCTTGATCAAATCGAGTAAATAAATGGAATACCTATTATAGACAGTCGTAAGTGTTCAGTAATTTTTGAGCCATTTTGTATGCTTAGGCATACAGATGTACCTATTATGATACGTGGTCAACGCCACTCTGGTCACATCGGCTGATCTGTTTTGTCTCGATCATAACACTTGATTAAAATATGAAGACGGGCCATAATAGGCAAATAATAATCGTTTTGGTCAACAGCTAGGCAAATAGGCAATCGTTATTTAAGTAAATTAAATTAAATTGTTTCAAAGCAATTATTATCGTCATCAATTATTCCTGAATTTTCTTTCAAGTGTGCAGTGGCTCCATTTGGGCAGACTGGCTTGGACTTGTTGCCGCTCACCTCATTCGTCAAATGCAGGCCAGCCTGTTTATACCACTGGCCCAGATTCACCCAGCGATTAGCCGGCAGCATACGCCTACTACAAATTTGTTGTCTCTCACGCTGCCGTAGACTCCACCAGCATGTATTTCAATGTACATACGTACTTTTATTCTACATCCGCACACACTGGCTCTTTCGTACAAGCGACCTTCTTTGACTCCATAAGTTTACCCTCCACTAATAGTTGAGAGTATCCAGTCCATGTACTTAGAGACCCGCGTGTAAACTGCCGGTCTCCCGTTCGTTCCGCACCGTCTCACTCCAAAGCTAGTGATACCGTAAAGGAACCAGTTTTGTTTGTAGTTTTCACCAACGATCCTCATGAGGGGACCGCCGGAATCTCCTTGACAGGTGTCCTTGCCGTCTTTGCCGCCAGCACATATGATAGTTGGATCCTCCGTGATGGGTAAGTTTGGTAGTGCGGCAATGCAAGTAGAATAAGGGACTGAATCCACATACACTTTTCGAAGTATCACCGAAGTTGTACCTGTAAAAACATACACAAGCTTAATAAGCAGACCGAGGTAATTTCATAGTGACTGTTTCGAAGTGATCTCCAGTTTATGTCTTAGTAATAACAACATTTGTTCAGTTACAACACAGTGTTAATTTCTTCAATAATATTCAAGTACGAAATGTACACCTACGTACTTATTAAAATTTGATTGTTATTAAAATTTTCAAAAAAAATTACAACTATTATCTTCAGATAAGTTTAATTTCTTGATGGAAATACCGAGTAAATTTGAATGTAAATGGTATTAGATCCTTACCGAACTCAGTTCTTCCCCATCCGGCTGTCGTGAATGTGCTGTCAATATAGTCTTGCCTTGCAACGTACTCCGTGGTCGGTAGGCAGATTGGTCTTATGAAATCTGGTGATAGGGAATAAATAGCCTTTATATCTTCATGGTTATTTAAATGATTATCTCGTAAGTGAATCCAAAAGTAGCTCAAGACTATGGGATACGAATAAAAATTTAGCACAAAAATAAAATTAAAATTACCTGTAAAATTAACAGATCTCTCCAATCGTAAGAGAGCAACATCGCCGCTTAACTTTTGTCTGTCGAAACTAGGATGAACTATAACCTTATCAACTTTGACGTCTAATGGGCCATCGTTGCAGAATCCACCTTGGCAGTCTACCTCCGTTTCTGTATCCCATTCTCCCAGACGTACGAGAGTTCTGAAAAATACATATCATCAAGTACTTGCCAACACTTCTGACTTTCACTACATTGTTATCAAGTGACGTGGAGTATAAAAACACGATCATGTATTATAATTTTCAGGGAGCCGTCGATTCGAAATTTAACACGACATAGGTATTCGACACAAAACCAATTTACAAAACAATGCATGCATGATAATCGTAAAATCGATCTAAACATCGGAACTTACGGAGTCAGTACTATACAATATGTGCTATTATTTTGTGCTCTAGTACACTAAAATATGTATTTTTATTTCTACTTACACTTTGAATGTAGTTACGCAATGTGCCGCTGTTACAACGTAGCGATCGCTTATAAGGGTACCGGCACACGCGAAAGTTTGTGTACGGCTTGCTGAAATAAAAAAAATACATTGTATATAGATGTAAATATATGACTACATATTAATAGCTGTTTGTTTTTTTATTTTTTTTCGCGGGCGAGCCTATCGAATACCTTGAGGTTTAGGACATCAGGATACCTATACGAATAAGTTTATTTAAAGTAAATCGTAGTCACCATCCGCATGAATATGTAACATCAGGTGTAGGAATCACTGACGAATTGATAGACGAAGGATAATTCAGAAAATATTTCAGAGCTGAGCAGAGATGAGTGAAGTTTCTTACACTGCGTTGGAAGTAACCGTGCTTGCGAAGTGAGAGGTTCCAGTTTCGATTCCGGCTGGGGTAGACATTTATGAGTATGTGACATATAACGTTTATTTTCGAGTCATGTGTGCCCATTACAAGCGTTTATTAATTGTTAAAATAAAGTAAAAATAAAGAAAAAGTTACATATTATATTATTAGCATCATCCTTACTTGTTTTGGACATCTTTAATCTGACCATCCAAGGGAATTCATCAATATCAGGTATTACTCCATTGAAAATCCTGTCGCCTCCATTTACACGTCCACACACATTTCTGTCTGGTAATAAAAAGGGATCTCTTGTAGGTGGCGGTGGCGTCGTTGTTACCACTTCATTGTCATCAATTTTGTATTGATATTCTACTGTTGTTGTGTGTGGCACGTTTTTTGGTGTTGTACTCCTAGGTCTCTCAGTTGTGTAGGGCACGTATTTTGGCGTTGTACTCGTAGGTTTTTCATTATTATTTGCGTTCGTGTTTGGACAGCAAACCTGTAATTATTTAAAACTTAATATGCGGGAGATGATTTATGTAATTACTATCTACATATGCAATGCGTCTATCTGCTTGTTACGTGTTCTTTCACGTTACGTCAGTTAAGTCTTGCAACTGTCCAACATCCGAATTCTGTGTTAAGTCGCTAACATACCTGATCATCAAATAGCTGTTATTTATAGTGCAAATCTTCTTTTGGTCAGTG
This sequence comes from Panoquina ocola ocola, assembly GCA_018249155.1. Lineage (NCBI taxonomy): Eukaryota > Metazoa > Arthropoda > Insecta > Lepidoptera > Hesperiidae > Panoquina > Panoquina ocola. The sequence continues at coordinate 9,624 of DWKA01000711.1, forward strand.
AGTATCAAGATCTTCATGGATTTCAACAATTTTAGGAAAAATTCTGGTCGGAAACCTATTCTCGATCATATCTAACGTACATTATTGTCTAAACCACTAACATATATTTACTATATTCAGTTGTATTTACCATAGGAGTAGTATCATCAAATCCACAGAACATGCTCCTCAAGGTTTGGATATCATTTATTGACAGGATGGTCATGGCGAATTTGCAAGTTGTGATCGGTATGCATGTTCCTTGAAGGTATTGTAACGTACAGGGAGCGTTTCTAATTGAAGCTGAAATAAATAAACATTCAGTAATATTAATCCCAGATTTACAGTTAACAGCATTTTTGTAAACTATAAAGTAAGTAATGTCCGAAAATTATCCACTATATTTTTACCAACATTAACCAGTTCATTATGTTATCGATAAATATGACAACTAGTCAATGGTTTGTAATTATTTTTTAGAAAGTGTTGTAATATTAATCTTCTAATTTGTTTATACATTGAGATCAATATAAATACATACATTAAATATTACCCATTATTTAATAAATCGATGAGATAATAATTTTAGTGTACCGGCTGATAAAAAAAATAAAGGGTTTCAAATTTTTTTTTTTTTTAATTTGAAATGTACCAACAAACATTGAAATAATGTATTCCGTCATTCAAGGACGGCACAATACAAGAGTAATAAACATTGTTATTCTATGTGCTATTGTATACGTAAGTATGAGTTTATCATCCTCATTCAATTCATTGACCTAATTGACTGAACAATGTCCTCATGAAGTTGAAGTTACTAAAAAAAGCAGACTGAAATATACTTTACTTTTGTTACTGCTCTAGCATAACTATACTTATACATAATATACTTGTATAATGTAATGATTAAGTAGACTTTGATTAAATTATACCTAACACTTAATTGGTATTAACTTCACAATGTAAAACGAAACCTGTTCTAAAGTCGTTTAAGCACAAAATATTTAAATTCAGACGGCAATGCAACTAAATAAAAAGCGTGGAAAACCCCAGCAGTTTGAGGACACTATACTACGACCTATGTAGAAGGTATTGTATGTATAAAATCGATTACAACTTACCACAAGTTGCACAGCTTAACGTGAGCAAACTCCAACAAAATAACGTTTTGAACAACATATTTATGACTGTTTGTTTTGTGTGTATATATAAATTTAGCACTGTATTATTTTTGACGAATTATCACTGTTTCGATTTCACAAACTCGTTTAGGTTATAACAGGCGGCTCAACGTCTCGCCTCGGCTCTAGTCATTTGCGAACTAACGATAACATAACGGACAACTTGTTATTATATATGGTTGCCTTGTGACGACATTGCGATTTGGGATAAGATGAATTACCCTACGTAAATACACTTCAGTTACAAGGAATATACTCACATCTTTTTCTGCTTAGAAGGTAATTATCTAAATTAAGTACATACCTGATCTAATTATATAATTATTAATCCTGTGGAGTCATGGTTTTTATCATTGCTAATATGGTATTGAAATCTCCGGGAGAAGAAGATGCTGTTGAAATAATATTCAGAGATCTGTCCAAGGCGTTTGATCGAGTTAATCATAAATAGTAAAAAAGACTTTTAATATCGTATGGTGTCTTAATAAAATTCGTTGGGATTACATAATCTAGCGTAGCGAAGTGTAATCAAAAAGTAACCTGATGGTAAAGAGTCCCCAGAAACATTATATACTAGGGTAGTGCCTCAAGGGTCAATATGCGGACCGCTATTATTTTAGTAGAATACTTATTCAATATATTTTATTAGTATTATTTAGACAATCCAAATTTTATTTTTATATACATATATAATTTTTAATATCTTATTGTAAATGTGAAATAAACAGATTTGGATGACATTTGGTACATGGATAGTTTATAGCCTGGAATAATACATAGAATACTTTTAATCCCGATAATCCTGGTTAATTTCTTTCTATTACAATAAATGTGCGAAAACGTAACATTCGTGGCATTGGCGTCGAATCAGAAGAATGGTTTCGTTACAATATGAAATAATCTAAATGAAATTGTTACACTGTGTTATAGTAAAATTTCACGCGGGCGAAGCTGCGGGCGGAATTTTAGTGTAACACAATGTACTATTATAAAATACTTTTAATCCACCAGCTCGGTATAGGATCAGTTAAATACTGCAATCTAAAGAATATGAAATAAATTATTTGGGAAACTACATTTATTTTGTTTTTGAAGTCGGTGCAGTTGTAAATATATTCGAAAAAACTGCTTGTAGACAAGACAGTAAGTAGGTACTAAGTACGAATTAACAAACGATAAGGATGGTAAACGAGGTGATAGTGCCACCACCCTATGCCACCTATAGACATTTGTGGCAAACTTCGAATAGAATATGAGGAAGGGCTGTTGTAAATTAATAAGTCCTGTTACTAGGTGTTAATAAGAATATCAGACCTTATTATTCCTTAGTAAGGGGATTGTGGATATTAGTTGGAGTAGTAGTAGTTAATGTACTTAGATTTATCCTGATTTATTGGCGTCAACCCATTGATGGCCCACTACTTAGCACGGGTCCCTCCTCGTAATTGAGGAGGCCTAGAGCCTACTAATCCTGATTAGTATGTATTAATAACGAGTTAATAATATATTTCCTTGCAAGTAGGTCACACATGCTGCGCTACTCATGAGCGGACATGATGGCCTCGTATATAAATGTACAGGTATCCTAAAATACAACATCGAGCGGAAACACTCCTGCTATAAGACAATTATTTCTCGGCAGAAATAGGTGGGGCAGGGCGGAGGTGCTTCCTTGGACGAACCATACATGAGTTCTACCAACATTTCAATGGATTCGGTTAGTAGCCCGCATTAGAATCGAATACTGATTAAATACAAGGGTAATGTTCTTTACCTATAGTTACATACGTAATGGGTGTTTACCCATTACTGCATATCTACGTCATCAAACTGCAATTTCTTTTTGATTTGACCTCCTGGTTAGGTATCAATCAGGTTTTTTACATGAGCAAAATCCATCTGAGTAACAGTGACGTCAACCATTGATAAAATACAATCTTCGCAGACACGTTCCGGCAAAATGAGAGTGTTGAACTCGTTTCGCATCATGTTACTAAAATATCCTAAACAAGAATGGCTGCAGAAGAAGAGTGGTGACTAACCAGGTAATTTTAACACCATTTGTCAGTATGATGTAGACATAGCTCAAGTAAACTTTTGTTCATGAAGACATATAGTTCCAGCAAATATTACACCTATGTATATGTTTTACTCTTCTCAATTAATGAGACAATGTTTCTCCTGTTGGAGGTAGCTGAGACTAACCACGTATTTGTGTAACTTGGTTCTAATTAACTTAACATAAGGTCCTGCGTTGGTAATTCTCTTATGAGTCTTCTTATGTTACAGGCTGTTTTTAGCATTATCAGCGGATTCGCCAATTTCGTATTTATTAGAAAAATTTATTGCTTCTTCTCAAGTCAAGAGATTTAGTATTAAAAGTCCAAGAAGCTGCAATGATTTCTACTTGCTTAACAATTTACAAAACTGCATCGTAAGCTTATATGTGAGCTCAACGTATTTATCTGCCAAGTCATTCTAAATGAAAATCGTCTAACGTAGGTAGTATTTCCCTCATAGAAGGAAGAAGTTGAAGTTTAAGGAAGTTTATCTCTGATGGTATATTGAGTTTACTCTACAATTTTGTATGTAACTTATCATTTAAAACAAAAAAATCGATACTATTATATGTAGTTAAATGCAACAGTTCTAAAGTTGAACTTTCTAAAATAAGCTTAGTGAAAGTAATATATTTTTGGAATTCCATCGATATTTAGGGTAATATTAGACTCCGATGAGAAAATTAAAAAAAAAATATTGAATTTCTATTGATTGCAAGTACTTGGTGAGATTCCTTAAAATAAATGTGACAAGTATTATTCCTGCGAATTAATCAAATTGAACAAAGCGAATCACAGACAGATGCTACATAATTTTCGAATTCGAAATTCATGAGTCACGCACCAAGTCATTGATGTGTTCGTTCATGATTTGCATTCGCAGAATATTTCAGCAAGGTTGTGTGCTACATGGCCTTTTGTAAGGCAAAGTTTCATCATCAGGAAGAAACATCATTTTTCATCATCGGGAAAATTCAAATTGAAACCGCTGGGTCATTCCACCAGCATAATGTGACGCTATGAAGGTATGAAGATCGTCTATTTATGGACATTGTTTATGGAAAAATTATCTGATGAAGAACTGAAACTAAAAGCTTTATTCTCATCATACGTAGGTAAGACTAATGACACCTAATGAAGAATTTAGTACAGCCCTTTTTAGGACACACAACTTAAGTGTAGTTAACGATTTTCATGTAGAATGTATGCTGGTCCGGAGTCACTGCAAAGTAAATAGTATAATAGTAAAAAATAGGCTTTTATATACACATACAAAAACAAATATACTTACTGTACATATATTTTATTTAATCAAAGGTTACTGTAACTTATCCAAACAATATTTATCGTATCTATTTACTACCAAGAAAAAAAAACAAGAAATGTGAACCAAAAATTACCTATACAATTTTATTTTATTTGATACAATAATCTAAGTTTCGAATATATTATCTAAAATCCATTTCATAAAATATGGAACAGACGTGTAAACCGCAGGTCTTTTAATCCCGCAGATGGTGGGCCCAAATGACACCACTCCCACCAAAACGTTTTTCGGACCTTCAATTGTGTCAAATACCTGAAATTATAGTATTGATTAATGAATAAAAATAGATTCTTGATTGTAGATGATAGATAGACTCTTTACATAAATACACGCTATACCTTATACTATTAACAAATAACCCAATATATTAAAAAACCCTCGACACAAACATTTAAAAAGTAAATTGAAATCGCTTCATCCGTTCGAGAACTATGGTGCCACAGACACACAGAGACACAAACAGACAGAAACAGAGACAGAGACAGAGAGATAATGTAAAATGAGGTATTAGAAATAATTAAATTATAGATCTACACACATACATTGCAATGACAGAAACATCTGTTGGAACCTTCCACGGTACATGCAGTCACTGCCAACCACTAACTTCTGCTAACCCTGATATATATATTTCTGTTTCAGGGGTACCTACCAAAAAGCTGTTTTTTCTTTCATCATTCATCATTACAAGCCATAATCGTCCCACTGCTGGGCTCGGGTCTCCTCTCACTATATGTGAGGGGTACAGGCCATAGTCCACCACGCTGGCCAAGTGCGGATTGGCAGACTTCACAACACCTTTGAGAACGC
>DWKA01000712.1:0-14976 GCA_018249155.1 Panoquina ocola ocola
AAAGTAAAGCAGCAAAAAATATACCTAATTAATAATAATACTTCTTAACGCGAGCGAAGCCGCGGGCAAAAGCTAGTGATGTATAAGGGGAACGACTGCCAACTTTCCCTGTTACCATTAGGTGCGAGACGTCAAGTATTAACTTATCTTGTAAGAACACTTCCCTTCATCGTTTCGTCAAAGATAAGAAGCCTCCAAAAGTAGCCTTCAAGGCACTGACGAGAGCAACAGCAGCAACCGTGTCTTCCATCGCCTCCGCGTTAGCCGAGAGCTACAGAACCAAGTCTTCCATGCCTTCTCTGCCAACGTCTGCAGATGAATCTATCTACGGGTTTAGGCATTAGGCGAGAGTTACAGCGGGTGTACTGAGCGCTGGGCGCGGGCGGCGCGTGCCTGGGAACCGGCGGCGCGCGCGCGTTCTCACGGCCCCGCTGACCCGCGCCCCCCGAGCCCCTCGCCGCACGCCCCCCGCGCCGCCCGCGCCCGCCGCTGCAACCTCCCGCCGAGCTGCCTTCCTTGCGACTGCCGCAGAGTACTGTAGGAGCAGAATATCCATATTACTGTTTAACGACTGATTGTGCCTTTAAAGGAAAACTGATTATCATTATTATTTTGCGTTGCGCAAGATAAGTTGATCTACAACCAGTTCCATTCAGGAAATGGATGTGCGGATAAGGAGGAGGGGAGTTCTTTCGCCATTTCTTCTCCTCCATGACAAAGCCCCTTCTCGAAATGGTGGTAGGCTAAAAAATGTATGTGCATAAGTGTATTTCTGATACTTATATGATAAAAAAAGTGTGTTTCTAAGCCACACCTTTTCATCTAGCTTCATAAAGGCATCACACGAAATCAGACGTCGTCGAGCATCGTATACGTAGCATGCGTGGGCTCAGTTTGTTTCTAGCCTTACGCTTTGATAGTTCTTTGGCTGAGCCAAATTTTTATTTACGCTACATGTGACATATTATGTGAGTTTGGTTACCACACTATAATTATGTACTGCATGATTGTAATTACAACGACTTCTGCGCATCTAATGTCTCTATTAGACTCTTGCCACATTCCATGCCTATGACTATAATAGAGCTAAAGTACCTTCTGTGTGCTATACTTTCTTTGCAGAGTGGTCGATCTTCCCGCCTCTCACGTTATGACTACGGCACCGCTCGCGCTACTATTGACCACGCTCTAATCTCACTGCATAATGTTGCTACGTACTTTCTAACTTAATAGACCATGTCTACATCTACCTCTACATACTGAATTAATTTTATTACGGCCATAATGTTACAATAAATTAATTTATTTTAACGCCATTAACCTTAACGTGGAGTTTGGGATTAAGCAAGTAAGTAATATAAGATTTCGTTTATATAATTAATAGCAAAATCTGTATGCTTTGTCCTGAATGACTGACGGATCAACGCACAGCCTAAACCGCTAATCGTAGAGGCCTGAAAGTTGAAGCCTAAGGGGGTGAAAAACGGACAAATATTGTAGGGTCAACGTTATTCCATGATCCAAACTACATCTAAAATTGCATAAACAATTTAACTTCATTACGAAAAAAGAAGTCACGTGTAACATATAGTACCTACTAATAATAAAAATTAAGAATTCTGCAGTCAAGTTTCTAAAGATAGTAACTTTGTCTACCAAGTGCCTATCTAAGAGATTTGGGTTCTAGTCCTAGAAGTGATGATTTATATGTTTTAAATACAAACATACATTGTCTTATCCTTCGTTTCTTTATTTATATATGCATTTATATTGTTATGTAGAAGCAATTAATCGACACTAAAATATAGGCACATGATATCAACTATAAATAGATGGTCTTTACTCGCAAAGCGTGTGAAATCACCGTGGTTGTTTATAAATTGTTGTAGTAACATTTTACTCAGCAGTCCTTGTCCGAAATAATGTTACGGAGCTTCCCACGGGAGGCTCAGCTGTGTTACCCAGGTAATAGCTACAAGCCTTTCAAGCCGGCGCTTTTTGTTCAGGCCGCGCGGTTGTTTGATAGCAGTGGGAAAACTTTAAGCTATATTATTATTATTCAAAGCAATTTAGACTGTACAGTACAGTCACGAGCATAAATGTATTACTATGTGGAGACTAGCAAAAATATTTTTAAAATAAAAAAACAATCTGCGTACGGGTAGATAGATAAATGTACTTACTCATATTGAATATATTTTATATGTATATTGAACTTTTGGCTCTTGGCTGTTGGGCAAATATTTTTGCTAATCTCCCAATAGTATTATATTGATGCTCGTGACTGTACCCCATTTTTCCATCTTCTCTTCATAATAAACTACTTTAATTTGAATTTTGAACCTTTTACCTACTAATCTAATACCTGATAACCTGATTTCCAAGACAGCATATTCAGGATATATTTTGTATTCACCTTTAATTTTCAGAGTTATATATATTATAACTTTTCAAGCCATGACTTGATGAATCACTTTTGCATTGAAAACCATGTAGAAAATATTCGCTTTGATTCTCCTATTCGAGTCCCGTGACGGTGATGGTGAAGCACGAACCTTAATCAACGATTATCTACCTTTCCCGTAGAATTTGTAATGTAGCTGTAGAATGAATGCTACTGCATTACAAGCTCTTGACAGGGAAGTGGAGACCGCTGATGTAATGTGGTAAATGTGTACTTAAAACTTGTTACGGAAATATTTTATCTGAAGACATTATGTGAGCAACAGAGGCAGCCGACCGACGAAATTTAAATGGAATTTGATGAAGTTATTGGTGATTTTAGACTTACGTTGTACGTCCTCTTTGTAATAAGTAATAATTATGTATAACCATAGTTATTTAACGATATAAGTGCCTAAGGACATAAATTAAATAGATTTTTGAGCGGCGTAAACACAAGTAAATAGTAAATGAAGTTCATTCTCTAATTTTTTTGTGGTAAAGTTTTAATGTTAAACTTTTCATGTAATATCGCTTTTATTTTTCCACAGACAGTAGGTATTTAAGTTATAATAATATAGGTACTTACTTTCTTAAACATTCATATACCGGCACTTAAGTAATTTTGTTCATTTGCTTTATAAACTGTATGACGGCGCTTTAATAGGTAGCTACTTAATTATTGTTCAAGTGAAATTATGTTTAAGTGCGGAAAAAGAATTCTTTCTCGGTACCAACTCCCGAGTCGTGTAACATCCACAATTGTAAATACCGCGAGTATCAGAGCTACAAAAGCACCGACGGTCGCCGTTTAATTGCTAAACAATAATCCGAATAATCCAGTCGCATCGCCCGCGCCGCTTGTTATCTGCGCTCGTAGGATGCTCTGCGCGGGCGCATGCGACGTGATTCCACCCGCCTCTAGCTGGCTAGAGTAGCTTGGATACAGAGATACATTTAAATGTTTTACGTATTAAATTATATTTTTATTCAGTATTTTGAATTCTTCAATATTTTTTTTCTTTTAAAACTGTTTTGTTTTTTTTTTCATATTGATATGGTCTTATTTACTAGCTAATTCATATGACTAAGTCCGCCCTCCAGTAGGCTCTACACTCTTTTCTATACCGCTATCGTCCTGTTGAGTTGTACTTACTGATGTACTTGTTGTATTTAAAAAAGCGTCAAATAATGAAACTAGAAAATTTTTAAATCGCTATTAAATTCACCAGATGGCAATCAGAATAAATATGCACCTTAACTTTCATTCTTAATTTGCCAGTAATGGGAGCCTATTACGTTTTTTATATCCATTGTGACAACTTACCAATTAGAGTATGTCTGGCCAGTTAAATAAATAAAAAAAAAATTCAGAGAGATCTATCACAATTGTCTATGGTGGTAATTGTCTGTGCCGTCGTATTCATACGGCAGAGCTCAGCCGCTCACGTCCCGCGACACACTCAGATGCAATCTATTTGCTTTACGAGCCCTTCGCCGCCGCTTTATATTTCAGGCTATGCGCTTTGATTATAACATAAAGCAACCACAGAATGCATATATCTGATTTCCATAATGTAATCTCGGCTCTCTTACCGCATAAACTTGCATGCGATCTCGCGAAGCGGACTTTCGCTAGCTTGAGAGTCTGAGACGCTACGCCTCGTTTGCGCAGGTTATGGGTTCGAACGTTTAAAAATAGAATGTGTTGCTGTTTTAGTACAAAAATTAACATAACTACGCAATGATCATAGCGTTTGAATTGGACAACCTCATACAATACCATCGCAAAGGTTTGTCATTGTTTCATTATTCGGCATTTATTTTGATATTTGAAATTAATCATTATCATCTACATAGGTGGACGTTTATTAGGATTTCTGTGTACTTAGTTAATGGCTGTTATCGTCATTTAAAATTATGGAATCTGCAATCCCATATTCGGTCAGAATTGTGGAAATCAGAAACATATTCGAAAGGGAGAACCTTCCCTGGAAATGTGTCTATCACGAGATTTACGGACAGTACCTACAACCATAAAGTGGAACACTGTAAGTATCTTTCAGGTTCTCTTTGAGATACTGAAGAATTATCATAGATAAAGTACTTAAGTACTCTGATACCATCCAGGAACTGTAGACATAGGATGTCAGGCATCGAGGCGTAACTTAAGAACATGATCACGTCAAAGGGAAATTTGCATAAACTGTGTTCGTGATGCAGCGTCAGATGCGAAGTACAATCGGTGCCGCCTTGGCACCGGCGCGGTAGTCAGAGCACGTATGTCCATCAATAGCGTTCGTACTTCGTACGCAACAAACTCACTTGTTACTCATAAGGATGTTAATGACGTACATGACTTCAAATTAAGACGTTTTACGGAACAAATAACATCGTACTTCAAACAATTAATTGTTGCATCTTGGTGGGTGCATACTATTGAAGTATCATGTACTGCCGCACGTTAGTAATAATATATGTGTGCATACATAATAATATATATAAACATGATTTAGACAAGGTCACAAAAGCATTAGAAACAAAAAAGTGAGCTAAATTAAGCGAGATAACTGCAAAAACTCGCTACCTGCGCATCTCGACACGGCGCGGCGCGGCGGGGCGGTGGGTCAATTCACCGCATTGTCCACAAAATTGACGGAGTCAAAATTTAACAGGCGTAGACAGAGACAACATCAGTCGGGAAGAACAGAAAAAGAAACATAAATCTGTTCTAAGCCAAGGGTTGCGTCCGAGACGTTCGGTAGCCGAGCCCGAAACAAGTTATTTAAATGCAATGGTCGACCGAAGGACGATACGCCTACATGTGCCGACACAACGCGACGCTGCACTGCCAAGTGCCAGCTCGACTCAGTGTACATTTTTCTTTCAGAATATTGAATCCGTGTGATTACGGCGTCGCTGAATTGAAATTAAAATGCCAGTGCCCATCACGCGAATATTACGTACGATAGTGTTAATGTATACATGTGACCAATAAAGTAATCATCGGGATGGCCTGGCCAATTACGAGGCAGCCGACTCATTCGTTGCAGATCGAATTTTAAACATTAATTGATGGCACGTTGCGCGCCATAACTTGCGTTCGCGGGCAGTCGCCGCGCCGCTGGTGGCTTCGAGCATTTATGCAAAATATATGCTAATTCAATTTGCGCTCTCCGAGATACCTACTGCCTCACCAGACTCTTGCTGTAATCGTTTCATTTCATAACGAAACTCGGCGATACCAGATACTTAGTGATAGCAAATAGAAATAACGCTCGCAACGAAATTTATTGCCTGGGTAGAATTCTCACAAGCTGGGAAATTGAAAAGCGTAGGTCTTATATGCAAGTGATCGTCCGAGCTACAATATTGATGATAATGATCGATCATTACGAACGTCAACTATGAAACCATTTTAATCGCGTTTAATAGACTACGAAGATAGTAATGTGGGCACATACTTATGACCATTTACATTCACAGTCAAAGAAGTAACCAAAGTGGAGCACCTGCTTGTTTGCGCGATATTTTTTAAAACGTCCTGACAATGATTGGCTTTTAAATGGATATTAACGATCTATAGATCGTAGTCGATGCAGTACTTGAGTAAGGAGGTGCTTACGCACACTGCTCAATTACCCGCAAGTCGTTTAAAACATTCCAATGACTTGTTTTTTCCTAAAAAGGGTTTTATGTTGTATTTTCGTAGTTTTCTTTGGCGGAATTTGTTTTTGATTGTGTTGAGAGGATGAATGAGTGATGTCACATGAGCATGATACGTGTTTTTGGAGCCATTGTGCATACTAATTAATTACATAAAGAGTATTTTCGTAAAAAGCATTTTTTTATTTTTCGTTTGACTTACTACCACAGGACAATAGTATAGGCAAAGTTCGAAGAACAAATACCTAGTAGGTAGTAATTGATAAGTATGGTTCAAAACGTAATAGCAAATTAATTTCAAAACGAGTTTAAGAAAGAAGCGGAATATTAAGTATTATTTTCAATGATGTCACGAATTGAGGACTTTAGATAGATATTGAAAAAGTGAACAAGAGCACTTTAACGTAAACACTTGAGCATAAAAACTTTAATTCCAGCATTAACCGTTTATATACCATGAATTGTATAAAATTGTGCACAATTCAGACATAATGGCCGATCGATATTATTAAATGCAGTCGAGTTTGGAGCCAGAGGTGAAAAATAAGAACCGAGAGGGCATTTTCGAAAATCGATTAAGGCAGACATGATTAAGGAGCGCGTTTTTGTGGCCAGTCGACCCTCGGCGCGACAACGCAACGCTTTAAGTTAAAATGTTAGCTCAAGAAGCAATAAAGAAATCCGACGGTGAATAATTACATTAGCTCGCCCTCTTCTTATTGTGTCTTATAACGCCATAATTATTCCCATTCATGCGCATTGGCAAGTGATATAAAACATAGCGACATGGCTTTTCGATTCACAATGCTGGCTCGATGGCGCGGTGTAAAATTACCGAGAAGTGTTTATGTGGATAATCTAGTGATATTATCAATATACAACTTTATAACAATTTATTAATGAAAATCTCATTGCTTCGGGCATTATACCTAACCAAAACATATAGACTATAAATATTATGTCTACTTTTGGTCGTTGAGGTAGTCTAAAATACTGCCTATAATCCCAAGTGTTAGCCAAGGCGTGAAAAGAGGCGATAGAAGAGCTAGTGAATAAAGTCCCTTGCGAGTAAGATTTAACGCTTCGCGTAAGAATTATGTTGTCAATATTATTATTGAGTCACTAATAAGACTAATTAATACTACCAATTACTACTAGGTATTTTTTGTCTATTTGGTCATCTAACACTCTTACCCCTGTCAGCCGTCTAAAAAGTTTTTAAGAAGAGAAGGAATCTCTTCTTTCTTTGTAGGTAATACGGTGGTGATAGAGTTGGTATTACTGACGTCTATGAGCGCCGATAACCACTTATCATCATTCGCAACAGCAGTTTATTTGTCGGCTATTACCATAAAAAGTTCCTCAATAACACCCTTTTTCTACATATCAAGATAGATTTAGCTGCAATACGAAAACGACAAATCGTCGATTAATATAATATTTACATTTTGAAACGCTTAATCATAATGACTTAATTGAAAGAGTCAACAAACAACGCTAACGACCAGCGTGGTATAAATTCGTACGCGTCGGTTTGCACGCGACACGCCCACCGATGCGATTTAATTACAAAATCAATAATCGAAATGCGAGTCGGTTAATTGATTGTCCAAAGATACGAGGCCGCTATCGCAATGCGTGCATCGCGTCTTTCAATTTAAATAATTATGGCAAACATGTAAACGCGCCTCCAATCTGACCTGCGACGGGATAAGCCTGCGCATTGCTGTTACTCTCAAAAATTCAGAATGTACTCGCATCGTACGCCAATAAAAACGTATTACATTACTCTGATTACTCAGTAGTGATATTAAATTAATTTAATCTTATAATTTTGTGAAAGTTTGAAAGTACGTTTGATTGTATGTTGAATTACTTCGCTTACGAACAACCCGTAACTACGGTTTAGATATACGTACTCGCAGGTTAGATTTTACCCCGGTTCCCAGTAAGCACAGTAGGCACGTTTTCAGCGCAGATTGGTACAGGTCATGAAATTTACTTTCATAATGAATAAACATTATGCCATGATTCACCGTACAACAATATATTTTTAATTCTACAAGCGATAGGTCACATGAGAAATGTTCTTAAGGTACACCTAGTTAATTAAAGCGATAATTCATTTTTAATAAGCCTTTGTACTGGCGAAGTCCTCGCCACGCGCTTATCATCATGTGGTCCTCATTTTTCGATCTCCGTAACTGTACCTCGCTATTATATTGCAGTTGTCGTCACACAAAAAGTCCTCGGCAGAGCAGCAGTTGCGCGGTCATTAAAATCACATCAGCGTCCGATAAATTATTTTATTAAATGTCGATTCACACCTTTGCCCCTGCCGAGCGTGTCTAATCGACCAAGACCTTGGTTGGACATGTTTTATGACTTAGTTCGGTTGTTGTGGTATTGTACGGAATTTTGGACTCATCATATAGAAATAAAGTTGTTCTACTGTTAATTGAGGTATGCGGAAGTAATTCCAGTGCAGTATTATTCGTATTAGAGAGTTGTAGTTGTCTTGATGTGAATCAATTCATCAACAAGTTAAATGTTTGGTACTTTAGCAAAAGAACGTTGTCTCTTTTACACAGTGTAATACAAGTAAAATATTGGGTTTTAAAAAGGATGAACGGATCACATTCCAACATTTACCTATGTAAGAAAGTTAACTGAAATATTCAAATTAATATGGTAAGTCTCATCAGACAACCAAAGTCGTAAAGTTATATTAACTAGTCATTAATTAAATTGATTAAAGAGTCACGATTTTCAAATTACATTTTCTAAATTTTGCAATTAAGGTAATGAATGAACTTCAGAAGCTCGCTTATTCATGAAACACACCCACATGAAATTAATCATACAATGGCGTCTGCAGAAAAATAATCCAAGTAAAAATTGATGAGGCTCTATTACATGGTCGTTAAAAAAGTATTAATATTAGATTTATCTTTCGATTTAACTTTGTCGTTTATTTACTTTCGCAAGCCTAAGTTATGTTTGCGCTAAGGCAAATTATGCAAATACTTTCTTCTTATTTTAATTTATTAAAGATAAGGCGACGCAAAGAATTTTAACCGCTGCTGGCACTAGAAATTTGAATAGTTAATAGATAACAGGCAAGCGAAACTAGCTCTTCATTAGGGGGCTGCATTAGTAGCGGGTCTTTAGATAGATGTTGTGATAATAAATGATATAGATACCAACCCGATGGCAACCATAAATAACCAATCTACATTTAAAACTAGCAGAAACACTCATTCGTTTTATGATCACTAATTCCATACGACCTACTCATTTCTATATTTTATTTATGTTTTATAGTAGGTATCCACTATTAGTTTATAGACACACTTTTAGAATTAATCATTGACTCATAAATACTCATAATGTTTTACTTTCCTATTCTTGCGCAGATATTAATTGCCTTCATAAATTTTAATATTAATAAGCCGTGCTTCATGTAAATTTGAGTTTTTAATAGAAATCAAGATTTATTCACAGACTGTCCTGACAATATATTCATCTTTTGGTTTTTTATAGAAAAGACAATAATAGTTTATTCTTTATTTACGTTGTGTATGTTACACGTGAAATATAGAAAGAGTGTCTTTTCCAGTTAGTCAGATAAGTTATGTTTAGTTTGATAAGACGAAAGTAATCAATAATAAGTTTTACGTATGAAACAAAACATTATCTCCACTCCATATTCCTAAGTGACGTGGTGAAAAAACAAAAGAATTTAATAAGGTGTACACCATGTGTGGTTGAGTAGCGCTCAGTTTGGTAATCCGACGTGCCCACAAAGACACATTGAGATGTCAGCGTAAATCTCACGGACGCTGGTGGTCCGGAGTGTTTGCGGTCGTGCCCGATTAGAATTGGTAGAACTCGGACAATTTATTGCAAAATCGTCACACGTATAACCTCGCTTAGTACGACTATCGTACATATGTATAGGTATATTATACAAGCTTTGACTATATAATTATTTTCTTGAGACTAGGTTTCTTGCGGTTACAATTATAGATATCTTTGGCTTCAACACATTTACGATTTACCTCCTATTTTTCAATGAATTCGAATTCAGTTGTAAGAAATTAAGAATCAGTAATTATCAGGCTTTCTGCTTTCATAATGACCGTCAAAGATGATCACTAGTCATGACTACAAATAATGACTACAGATCAGCATATGACTCTACCTTGGAAGTTGATGAGTTTTAACACTAAAGTCAGTGTACTCACAATTTAGAATAACCGACAAAATATTTATTCAGTCCACAAGTTCCACAAGTTCACGCAAATCTTACAAAATATTCTCATTATATACTATTCATTGATCTGTCTGAACTCTTTCATAAAGCATGCGGCAGTGCTTGTACATAATGCATGCGGAAATGCATAATTGGACATTGCATGCTGAGGTTATTTATTCTTCAGCTTGTTATTTCATTCCAATGTACGATTGGAAGCGTTTACTTAAAACAAGATTACTTTGTCCAATCGTGCCTACCAACCGCAACACTCGGTGAGAACGAAATAAAATAAATAAATATCAGTTGCACCTTTGTACAAGTGCTGATTTATTTATATTTTATTTTATGTATGTAAAGATAAGTTTTATAAAGTTGAAGAAACGATATGTATGAAACAGAATACCAACAAAATCTGCCTATACTTTATAAACCATGTTGTTTAAAACTGCACGTTTATTTTTAAAGGGTGTAGAGTCCACTAATATTTCCCAATGAAGCCAATTGCTGTGAGATATTGACTAATAAACCGACGGACAGTACGTACAAACTGAGAGCCTGACTGAAAAATGGACATTGCAGGATAATGTCCGATCAGAAATGTTAAAGATGAACTAATTTTGTATGAAGAAGAAGAAATGTATAATGGTAGAGATTAACAAAGCGGAGATGAGCGACTTTTGTAGAAGTGTTACGTTTTCCGTTACCAAACACGAAATAAACCGAGTGAAAAGTAGTTAATTTTGAAGGTGATAACAGACGACTTTGGCTGCATTTAACTGTAAGTTAGCAACTCCATAGCACTTATTTAAGGGCATATAAGTATAAACTGTTATTAAATTTAAATTGACTATAAAAACGACAATTCCACATAACGTAGTGGTATAAGTGGTAGGTACCTACTAGTGGCAGTCGTACATCAGGTAAAGGTTTACGATGTTCGCTTGCGGCGGCTTTTAAACCGCACCTTAAAATGAGAATTTTGACGCATTAAGTGATTTTAACTCTCGGATTACGTGACCGAATATTATAATGTAACTTTAACTGCTTACGAATGTTTCACTTTACATACCCGCGTCGTTGAGCTCACGATGAAATTCCTTTACGTACTTTAAAATGAAAAATTCCTGTGCGTATTTCAAAAATGAGTTCCGCCAAAGGTTTTAAAAAGTAATTTTGTAATACAAGCCACGGTGAGCAAATGGGTCAACTGAGTTACGTGATCATCCCAGCCATTCGTAAAACTCATAATAAAAATACACTACATGTAAAAACCTTGATTTAAATGCACCCTAGAGAGAATTACAATGTAGCGCCACTGTCAGATTTCTCAAGTAAATTGTCCGGAAAAGTTCCGTATTTGGTTATTCAATAACGCAACCTTGGACAAGAAAACATTAAAGAATACAACGTCGATATTTACGCGTTGATTTACACAATCATAAACATAGTAATGGCCAACAAATCAACAATCGAATGTTCAAATATCCTTTGTAATTACAATCGTAAATGGCTCGATATGTAATTTCAGCGTACAATGCTTAATCAACGCTGCAGGCGCAAAAGAAAAATTAGAAGGAAGGTCAATTGAGATCTTGGTTCAGAACACGTGCTAATTAGTGTGGTAATTACTTCTCGAAATTGTGGTATTAAACATAATGAATAGGCGCGCTTGCGGCTCACCACAAAGGCTCTGAAGACCGTCCAATGAGCCAACGGCATACGAACTCATTTATTTACGCCTGAAGGAATTAATAATTATTGATCTTGCGTCTGTCATTGTAATTGGAATATTATTTGATATTTATTGGCATAAATTATAACTGGGATATTGCAGTAATATAATATCCTTTCAGTTCATAGTAAGAGAGGTTTTGATCGTAGGTTCTGCAATTAATTAACAAGTGTTAGTTGATTATGTATATATGTATTATCATTTGGCAGTGATAGCCAAACATTTGGTTTGATAGTTGGTCTCTGGAACGCACGGTCCTGGGTTCAAACCCTGCGCGCACCACTGATTTTCAAAAAGTTATGTGTATATTACAAGTTAATTATCATTTGCTTCGATGAAGGAAATCAACGTTAGCATACCTGCACACCTGAGGGCTCTTCAGTGTTCTCAAAGATGTGTAAAGTATGCCAATGTGCACTTGGCCAGTGTAGTGAACTATGGCCTATACCCCTCACATCGTGAGAGGAGACCCGGGCCCAGCAGTGGGACGATTACAGATTGTAATGATGATGATGATTATCAATTACATTACATCGTGTCATTGTTGACTGGAAACCCGAATTCAGGTTTGAGTGTAAAGACCACGTTTGAATGTATAGGTAACACATTAGTACCTACAAGTTAGCAGAGTAATAAAGTAAAGATAATTCGAATGTGAGATATTCGTGCCACCGACATTCAATCTACTATGCTATCACTCTTCCGAGTCATTTGAGGCATTTAATCAGTAAGGTCATGCGCGTGTGCTCCGAAACAGATTCGATTTGCCTATTGTCCGGCTAGCTAACGATCCGGAGCGACGTGTCCCGTGCCACTATCACCTTAACCAACTCATATCTAATCAGTGGTTAAATTAAGAGTATCTATTAGTTAAACAATTTCATTGAACGGTACCTATCTTGCACAATATAATTCTATAATAATTTAACTTTTTTGTAAAATATTTTTGTATAATTAAAAAATATTTTTGTTTCTCCATTGCTATAGTGAACTTAGTTTAAAGCAATTCCAGATGTTAAAAGTTTTTTAGTATCTAAAAACAAAGTTTAAATAATTGAATACTGATAATAAAATCTACGAAACCATGTAATTATATAAACTTTTTCATATAATTCTTTTGTCAATGTATATTTGTACAAGTTACAGCTTTGTTTACGTCAGTATACATACAATTATACACTGTATAACTGGTAAAAATCAGTTACGACTCTGTACGTCTCGGTTAGTCTAACCGGGAGTTAGCGTCCACGGCGCGACGGGCCGGTTAACGGCACACAGTATATCAGTGGCATCGATTCAATTAGCGGTAGAACAATGGAATTGCCGCCGGAACCGCGCGCCGCTCACCCGTGACTCTGCTAGGTCACTCTACCACTTAGAATGACAGCTTTTATTCATCATATCTATGTGAAGTATCTATATGAGGGAAGTTTTATCTCTATTAATAAGAAAACTGTAACGGGAAACATTTTAGATATTTTTTTTTATGGAAGCCAATTTTTTTCGGGCCTAATTAATTGATGTCACATTAGTGGCAGCCCGATATGAATTGAATGACCGTTTGAAATTTATTTGTACCTATCTTATGATAATTTTATCGGGTATCTACTTAACTAAAATTTTATGCAGATGTGCGTTAAAAACCAGGAATACACCCTATAAGGACACCCTATAAGATAAATACCACTGTAACACTTGAAATAATCCGGATTGCAAACTATTTATAGCATACGGAACTGATACATAATAATCCAAGGGATTACAGTTTTACTACAGACTTTATTATTATCTGATAAAATAATCCGCACTGCAATACGGCAACGACTAAATATCATTCTATTTTAGTCTTCAGTCAACATGGTTATTAGCTCTGAATAGCAATAATAATTCTCGGTTAAAAGCTTTTACAAATCGAGGATAAATTAATGCCTGTATGCTATTCAATGATTGCTCGGCCCATTTAATCCTTAAGTCGGTTGGCGCGTGGGCGACCGCTCCAGGGCTTTAAAGTTAAGAAAACATTTAACTTTAATTATTCTCTGTCACCCATATTCGTTTCTGTCGACATGCTCCACAAACTTTTTAAGAACAGCTTTATCATTATAAATCTTTATCTACCTTTTATTGATCAAGGCACCTACATCATTTTAATGTCAAAAAATATATAGCAAAAAAACTGCTACCTAGTCAGTCTACATACTTAAATATTTTTACTACAGTAAAGTTCTTCCCTTTTTGTAGATCTTATGGAGTTACAAATAAATTACGCAGGAGCGACTTTTAAAACTTAAAAATACCTACACTTATTTGACTATTTTTCTTTCTCTTAAAAAATATCGAAACATTGGAAAACAATTATTACACTCGAGAATTGTGTTGTGTTTCGTTTTGAAGTAAATCGATGGATGTTAAATACATTGCCGATGATAACGAATTAAGATTTATCTATTAATTATTAGATGTTGCACTTGCAGATCTTGGTAGTTTCTTCGAGAGATGTTATGCTTGTGCTGAACGAAAATTCCATCCACTAAGTACTCACCTGGCAAGTTAGTTGGCGGGAAAATCAGTAGTATAAAATAGTATCAATGACTAAAGTCATCAGTCCATCTGATCGAGGCACGATCTGGGCTCCTTTTGCCGAGGCGTGCCCGCCATTCGAGGTACTTGTCTCCTGCGATTATCGTACTTAATTAGATAAAAGTTATATATACCTATATATTTACTAGCTGATCGCTAGCCTACCTATCTACTAGCTACCTATCGGATCCAAAGCTATTATATCTTTTAAGTTGGATCAAAATGCATAGGTTTGAAAAATTTGATTAAAATCGGTTCAGTAGTTTAGGAGTCTATCGCGGACAAACACCGTGACACG
>DWKA01000713.1:0-14973 GCA_018249155.1 Panoquina ocola ocola
TGCTGGAACATTTTTATCTTCTCCTTCAAAGTTGCCAACTGCACTAAGTGGACGCAAACAGGCGAACTGACCCTAATAAGAAATTAATAGTAAGTTGGAAATATTTTTTGCGCTACTAATTCCAGTAACGATGTTCATCTGGGGAGGCTACATAAGCGTCAGCACCTGTTCCAGAATTAATTGATGAAATACAAATGAACAACTTAAAATCAGTGGATGTGATAAAAGCAATGATGACGTTAATAAGTGTTTTTAGAAAATACATACATGATTAGCGAATTTTATTGCATTATTATTTGAATCATAAGAACGTGATACAATACAGTAGGAGAAGATAAATTAAAGAAATATCCACATCTGAACATATTTTATTAATAGCACAACAACACTAATTCTAAAATCCTTATTTTATCACATCTTTACATTTCATTACCATCTCATCTGAACCTGGTTGTGTCATATACAGATTACAAAGATATGGCGCCATCCTCTAAAATATCACCCAAAAATACAGCCTTCTCTAACAACACTCAACACCTCATACTTATTGGTTTCAATTACACATATATATACAATAAACATCTATGTAACATCGATTAAATCAATAATTTTCTAAAATACATCAAGTTTAACAACAATATTTCTAGTCAATTAGGCATATTAATTGTCACGTAGAAACATGTATACGTATCTTGGATTGTATTTTGTTCTACGCACTCCCTCTTGCCCTGTCCCGGTGTGTGCAACGAACAGCTGTTGCATTTGCTGCTGGTCAGCAATATCTCGTGACGGTGCAGTCGTCCGACTGCACCCTGTGTCGATGCACCTCACGATTGATAAATTCAATTCTAATATCGATTGACGGCTAGAACTAACAAGACGCAATCTCTTCGTACGCCTAATGGGCGCCTAATCTACGTTATGTACGTAAATAACGACCACTTACTATACAATACACATACGTATATGACATTTTTCCCCTAAAAGGTATGGGACATCTAGAATGTATATTTCGAAAACAAATAGATCAGTTAAAGTTCATGTAAATATGGGTATAAAATTCATGTATAATGCCATCAAACCCTAAACAGGAATGACCTTGCGCCATATTGTGACGTCATTGCCGCTGTCTTAAGCCAAGGTAAGGTTATCAAAACTTTTCAAGAAACAGAGGTCGATCGAGGTCATATACTTCCTTATTCTTAGTTTGATTGCACTATAAGGGATAATACTCGTCAAATATATCAAAATAAGTTCTTCTAAAAAAATTAAAAATAAATCAAATAACTCACATTTCTTACAATCTAGTGATCTAGAATTTTAGTAAAATATCTATTAGACAATTCTAATTACTAACCTGACTTGACACAACGTTATATGAGACACGCTAGCTAGCCAAATAAATTTGAAGTAGGTAACTATTTAACATTCGAAAAATATTTAGTACCTACCTAATAGAAGTACCTAACCATGATTTTAATGTCAAAATTCGAACATTACGGTAAGAGAAAAAAACAGTAAAAAAAACATATCAGTCGCATTCTCAAATATTTATATTGAAGATAGTTATTAAAATTATTCCAATTTTTGTTTGAGTCCACTAAATCTGCCTAGAGACAGAAACCACACAAACAAAAAGCTCATGTCAAAGCATGTGGATGAAATGCAAAAAAACACTTAACAAATAAGAATACGTACATATTCCGAATTAATTAATTTCAAAATGAAATTATTTAAATAAACTCAAGCGAACTCCTGAATAAGCTCAAAGATAGTGAAAGACATTCTCGTAAAAATAAGAGAGACCAATCTGTAGTAAGTGGTGTCCAACTCGCCCAGAACATAACATCAAGAGAATTAAATATATTTAGTACTTACAGAGGAAACCTCAAAACCACGCTCGAATTTGAAAAAGGAATTAATCGGGAAATAAACTGTCAATACAAATGAAAAGGATACTACAACTACAAGTACTCGATTACTAAAACGCATAGGTTACGGAATTAAAACATCCTTTCTATGTAAAAAATATGTTAGGAAATATTGTTTCATCCTTATCCGAATATCCAGCTTTGGGGAAGTTGGAAAAAATAAATTATTTAAATTTTGCAAGATAATTTTTCTAAAGTGAATAAATAAAAAATAAATAGGCACAATGTAGCGTACCTACTACATGTTGTAACATCGCTGGATGATAAAATAATAAATCATAATGATTTGTGTGTAATCCTGCGTGATTTATACCCGATCCAAGAGTATTTAAATTTAGAAGTATGTATATTTTTCCTACAATACTTAGACACAAACCTAATTATCAAAACAAGTTTATACGAATACTCAGAGATTTTTCTGATTGAGCCAAACCCTTACAATACGCAATTCGCAATTTTTAATAAAAGAAGACAATTTATTTTCCACCATTCAGTTTTCATTTAAATACGCACCTAATGATACCTAAATAATGATTACTGTCTAATTAACTTATAATACTAACTTCTGAAAGGTAAACTTTTTAGATAAAACTTTTGAAATAAAATGGATTGTTTACTTTCTTGTTCAGAAGTTATGTTCTCTTGTATATACGTAGGGTGTTATAAACATATGTACATTCATATGTTTATAATGTACATATGTTTATAATACCCTACGCGAACAATTGAATTGAAATGTATATAATACCTATGTTAAAATACTGAGAATAAGTATTATTTTTAAACTACCTACATGAATTATTATAAAATAATATAATTTTATGACATTCAGAATTAATAATTGATCTAATAATTACAACTACACTTTTGGGTACGGTCTAAAAATTGATTGATTGATTATTTAATTATTGATTGAGTAATAAAATCAAATAGGTCGGTAAACGTCTTGGCGCGTAGCGTATCTTTTTGATATTGGCGATATGTTTCATGTGTTCCGTTGTAAATACGTCAAATCTAAACTTCAACTTCAACGAATACTTTAAATGAGGTAATGAAGTTGTTCTCAGATTTCAGAAATTGTAAAATAAGTTTTATAAAAATATATTACATACACAAGGTAGAACTTACAAGCTATTTTAAAAATAACACAAATATAAAACTATTCAACAGACATCCTACTGGTTGAGAATTTCACATGCTGTAACTACATATGATGAGGTACAATATTTAAAAAAATAAGATTATCATCAATCAGTAAAAAAATAAACTAATAAACTTTGAACTCATGACGTTCTCTGTGGAAGTCGACAGGTAAATGATTTAAAATACAAGATAAATATATCAGAAAATCAGTCAATTCAAACTCTAAAAGTATGGTCTTAATCGTCAATCTATTCAAAGAGTTAAGATATCCGCAATATATTTACCAATAAATAATTATAATAAACATAATGTTTACAATAACTCTTGAGCGTTTCAAACAAAATTTTATATGTATAACATAAAATTTGTGCATTATTAATAGACGGATTATTAAAATACGGAGTGGACGTACAGAATAATACATATTCTGTATACCTACTAACATTGAGCATTAGTCTGTACTTGATACTTTTATTGAATACTAAAATAAGATTTAAAAAATACAAAATATGTATTTAAATTTAAAATAAATAATGATATTTTGGTATATCAACCACTTATTTAAAAAGAAAATTTTCAATTTTCGACACTATCGAGTTTGAAACTCTTACAAATTTTATTGTTGTCATTTCTGTTTTTACTTTAATAATCTTAATTTTTTTGACATTATATGTTTAATACCAAAAAATAAGCCAATCAATTTAACAAGCTCTTGCCTTAGATCTATATATTAATAATAAACAGTAGTTCGTGTATTATCGGTTACTACCCTGCCTTTTAAAATTTTCTCTCGAAATCACCGTTCAATATTGGTGTAGAAATTTCATTCCTATTAGTGATAATTTTTTTATATTTAAATAAATGATATAAATTGACACTGTCTGAGACGAAACAAATCATCTCTATCTAAATTGCATCAAAAAATTAAAAATATAATAATAATATTGTCTATGAAAAATATTCAAATTGTCTTTCTTAGCACCACTAGCCATCTTACTACTTCATTCCAAATAATTGTATTTCACCAATTTCTACCATTCCTTCAAAGAATTAGTATCATCATTTAATTTTATTACATTCAACAAAAATACAGCATAAATAATTAGGATATTTAAAGTACATACTTAAATTAAATTGGATTTCATTAAAGTATAGTCAATTCCTCACATAAAAATATTATGAGCAAAATATACATTCATTTCTATGATACGGTAGTCAAAGTTTCTTGTCCTAATACCGACAACATTCTATTACTATGTAATCGCCATGAATTTTACATTAAAATTCTAATATGGCACTACATTATATACATACTACCTAGTACCTACAACTAAAACATAGAAGTATTTAGGACCTTTTGGTAGTTATGGTTTATATTGTATCAAAACCATTTCCATACTTTAAGGAAGATTTCTAATTTAAATATAAGGTCTCTGAATTTAATTTCCACCAGTCATCGCTATATTTTTCCTTGATTTTCTGTTGATTTAGGTTTTGAAGATTGATCTTTTGAGGTCGATGATTTAGCCAGCGATAAATTTGTAGAATTTGTTGATGTTAGTGAGCTAGCAATCGGTAATGTCTTATTGCTTGATTCAGCTTTTGTTGTGACAACCACGGGATCCGTACTTCTTGTTATGCTAGTTGGTACTTTGCCTGTGTCGGATTTTGTTACACTAACAGTATTCGTAGATAAGGTAGAGCTGGTAGTTATAGCTTTTACTGATGGAGCACTTGTTATTTCTGATTTTACAGTTTTAGATAATTGAGAACTGTTGGTAGTTTTAGAATGTATATTGTCGCTTGCTGTTGTATTTGCTTTTGTTGTTACATTCTTTTGAACAGGTTTTGTTTCTATTAGTTTGGCAGAATTTACTTTTGCAGATCCACTTGACTTAATTGTTACAACATTGGAAGAAATACGATCTATTTCCTTTGTAATATTATCTATTTGTGGTTTCTTTTCCTTAATTGAATCTGATTTCAATTTTGTTTGTGAAACGGACGGTTGAACAGTAGCAATTGATTTTGCAGCGTTATCTTTTGAAATAGGAGACGATACTAATTCCTTTTCTTTGCCAGATTTTACAACGCGAGAAGTCGATGCATCAGTAGTAGTAATTTGTGTTGAGAGGGCTGTTACAGCAGGCTTTGAAATATTTTTATTGTTACTGGAAAGTGCTGAATTATCTATAACAGACTTTTTGCTTTCACTCGATCCTGCTTTGATGTCTTTTGTGAAAATTGAAGATTTTGAGATATCTGGTTTAAATGACGTCATAACCTGCAATGGTTGAACAGAAACAGCGGTCTTCAAAGTAATTTCTTTTTCTGAACCTGAAGAAATTAATGAATTACTTGCATCCGGCTTAATAGGTTGTTTTTCTAATAATGATTTTCGTTTAGTGAAATCAGATTTTATAAGTTCACTTCCTGCGTGTGTCGATGCAACAGGTAATTTAGAAGCAATATCTTTACTTATGCTACTGGCATGTGACTTACTTACTGTGTGTTTACTGTTTTCCTTTGCCTCTTCTTTTTCTATTACTGAATCTGGTTTCAATGTTGTGGATAATGTCACCTTATCTTTGGATTTAGGTAATGCCGTTCCTGTGCTGTACTGTTTCTTTTCTACATCAGCAATAACAGTCGATTCACCTTTTGACGCAGAACTCTTATTTGCAGGTGTAGATAATTTATCAACTTCGCTTACATTTTTAAGAAGAATATCGTCTCGTGCATCTTCTAATACAGTGTTCTTTTGACGCTGTAATTGCTTCAGAGTACCCCCAGTACTACCGGAAATTTTATCTTCCATTTTAGCGCCAAAATCTTTTGGCACAATTGTCTTAACACTAGATATATTTTGGTTTGGTGAACTAACCTTGCACATCATTTCATTTTTAGTTTCAGTGTCTCTTAGAGATAAATTATCAATCAAACCCGAAGTACGATGCTCTTGAGGTGGTATTGATTTTTTTTCTGATATTGTAGTTATTGATGATTGATGTTTTTGCAAATCTTTGTTTCCTCTTTCAATGTCTTTTATATTGGATACCGAAGTAACTATGTCTTTTTGTGTATCATTCGATTTATTTAGAATTTTTGATTCAATTTTCTTTGACGTTTCTAAGGGCTTATTATCTAATACGGTACTTACATTTTTAAGTATAGTTTCAGTACTTGGTACAGACTTACCAATGTCTGACCTACTATAAAAGTTCATTGATTTTGAATTATTACTACTAGTGCTTGGTTCGGCATTCATACTTTGACTATAATCAGGAGATATTCCTGATTTTACTATATTTCCTTCTACGGTTGATGAAATGGGCAATGGTGTTACTTGCACTGGTGTCATAGTTTTAGTAATACTGTCGGCATGAATTTTAGCTGTTGTGAAAATTGAAGATGTTTGATTTGAATGGCCAGTCGCTTTACTTCCGTTAATTTCAACAAGTATAGGACTTTTGACAGTACTTATAAACTTAGAACCTTCATGACCTCCAAATACATTTGTATTCATATGATTATGAATTGTTATATTTGAATTACAAGTAGGTGTGGTAGTAGTTCCTGTAGAATAGATCGTTTTAGACGTATTGTGGTTTTCAAATTTGTTGTCACTACATATCCTGTTCTCTCTTTCATTCAATGAATCAGTCTTAGATTTTGACAGTAAATATTTGGCACTGCGATTAATATTTTCATTTTTTTCAATTTGCAGTAGGGGCTCGATGACCGTGTCATCGGATTCATGACTGAAATTCTGAACTTTTCTTTTGATAGAATTTCTTTTTGTCTTAATTATTCCCACGCTTGTTTTTCTCGTTTCATTTTCAAACCCACTTGTAATAGATGTACTATCTCCGCCGTCGTGGGATGCCTGAAATTAATAAACTCATCGTCACAGATTCAATATAGTCATGCCTTACACTGCCTGTGTGAATCTTAAAGGGCCGCTAGGGACAACAGCAACTGTGCATTCGAAAATTAATGGACATACCTTGCGCATGGCAAGCAGCGGATGGGCGTACGGTGGTCAAGCACCATGTTCACGTGGCACTTTGCGGCCGCGCAGGAGAAGCGCAGGTGGCTCCGGTTCTGGCAGGCATGTCGTCACCGTTCCAGCTGGACCCCATTCCTCAGTGGGCCGAGACAGAAAACGTGCTTTCTGTAACATAACATGTGGCAAATTAATGCTAATCTTAGTTTAGTAGTTAGTCAGTCAGTTCAAGAAAACGATACCTGCCAGACTGGCTACTACTCTTGATTGAGTGAGCCCAAAATTTAAGAACCAGTTCTGTGGTATTGATGAAAGAGTGGAATAGTTAAGTAGAATGTTAATAGGATATAATGTAAGAACGAGTACAAATAAGAAAAAGAGATGAACCATTATGCATATGAATGAGATGGATAGATGAATTGTTGTAAAGTACACATGAATTTAGAACTAACCTCCATTATAGTGAGTTCATCAGGACCACTGCATATTTGGTCCACGGCCATTAAAACAACGACGACGACTGGTAAGACCCCTAGAGTCCAGCCTACTGCATCTGCCCACATCGGATAGACGTAGTGTCCGTAGGAAGCTGGTTTGTACTCGATCCAATTAAATACGAGAATAAACTGAAACAAAATCTGGATTAATAAAAGACTAGTAAATATTGATAGAAAAAAGTAAGTCCAAATGTTATACGTACCACCAAAGCAGCCGGAGTAATAGCACGCCACATCGCACTCCAGAAAAATATCCACAGTTTGGATTGATTGCCGATCATTCTCTGGATATCACGACAGAACTTTTCAGCCCCGTAGATCCATGCAATGAGAATACATTCAGCGATAGCAATCAACAAAACTGACCAATTCGCTGCATATTTATCCATTAGTTGGAGCCAGTACATACCGCTCTAGAAATGAAAAATTAAAATTTCAATAACATTTTATAATTTGCATGAAATCTTAATCGGTGACAGTACTCATAGGTCTTACATTGGTCGTAAAAATCAATCCGCCCAAGTACCCAAATACAGCTACAGAAAATACAACCCATCCCTTCTTTTGGCGGAAATTTGGGAATCTGTCAAGAATTGCTGTAGTGACCGTCTCCATTAGGGCAAACTGAAAAGAATTATAAAATGTAGTAGACGCAACAATAGGTAGTAATTAATTTTAAGAAAATGAATGTATCTTTCAAATACTTACTTGCGAATCAAGTCCGAGCGTTAAGAGCATCAGAAAAAACAGTATAGACCAGAGAGGAGAAACTGGTAGTCTAGTTACAACTTCAGGGTATACAATAAAAGCCAACCCTGCCCCCTGGTCTACAACTCTGTCCACATCCACTTGAAGTTCATGAGCCAGAAATCCTATTACAGAGAAAATCACGAGTCCAGCGAAAAACGATGTAGCAATATTCGAGACGGCCACTATCAACGAATCACTGGAAATAAGAATACTTTGTTAGTACCTTCCCTATGGTTAATAATTAACTAGGTATGTTAATAAAATGATTGTTGTTTACTGACATGTAACAATTGTTGGTGAATTTGTTGTAGGAAGAAAGAGTAATAAGCCCGCCCCAAGCAGGGCTTAACGCAAAAAATATTTGCACAGCAGCATCACCCCACACCTGCATAATAAAAAAAAGTATAAACATCAGTTGAATCTCCGATCTATGTTTACATAAATAAGTATGTTTATATATACCTGAGCGTTAAGGAGTTGTGTAAAATCCGGTGTTAGATAATATAATATGCCCGTTGACGCTCCTGGCAATGTCACTCCTCGAAAAAACAAAATGACCAGCACCACGTATGGAAATAATGCAGTGAAGTAGACGACCTACAAAATAATTCCTTTTCTATTATACCTACATTATCATATGATTACTGTTGGAAAAGTTGCCTTATTAATTAATTAACACATACAAATTGTGTTTGCTCAAATCTTAAATAAATAATACTTATGGGTACTCGTACATTATGAAAAGGAGTTACGCATTTAGATATCCATCGAATGCATTATACCTAGAGGAATCAGGCGTTAAAATCCTTGACCATCGTACAACATATTCTCAATTACGTCCTTGATTTTTATGTTCTCAATAGTGGAATAAGAATTAAAGGGAAATTTTGCTTCAGCGCCTAAGATATCACAGCTGCATGTTGTCGATACCTAGGTAGGTACTATGAGTTATTTACAAACCTTTCCAGAAGACTGGACACCTTTGCACAGGCAAAGAAAAACGATAAGCCAAGCCGCAAATAAACAGATCGCCATACCCCACCGAACTTGACCCGTTTCTTCGATACCAGCAGATAAGCCAAGGACTTGGTTACTATAAAAAAATTATAAATTAATACTAACATCAATTATCATTATGCCAGCTTAACTGTTCGATATATTGAAGAGCTGTAGTTGTAAAAAATATAGTATACGTGATGAGGTATATTTCAAAGTATTAAAAAATTGTTGTATAGTTCACGAAAATTATTAATTAAAAACGTTAAAGTAACTAAGTATTAATTAAAAGGTTTACAACTTAAATGAGATTCGTGAAACAATAGCAAGAGCTATTCTATGTTCATTCATCAATAGATGGCACTCCCAGAGATGACAATAACCAACCAAGAGCAATCAATACATACGTGAAGTATTCTTCAGCAGGAGGCTTTCTGATAGCCACTTCAGCTAGCGCTGCGATGTTGTGAAGTTCTGAATAAGTTTGATTGATACATTGTCTCAAATAGTAAGTTCCGTTTTTTGCCTCACATCCGTCTGCTTCTTCGTATGAGTAACAATCTATAAAATGTAATATTTTTGTTTGGAAAGCAATATTTACATTAGTCAACAATTGATAAAACACGAAAACGTCAAATACAACTTACATTTTGTGCTCCAATCCGCGTCACAATTTTGCCACGGCAGCCGATGAGAAAAGATGCTCATGAAAGATACGGCCATGTAATAGATTGTCCAGGCAATGATGAGGTTGTAGTACAACATGACTATACTCGATACAATGACCATTCCATAGCCAAGTCCGCGAAATAGAGGACAGAACTTATTGTAGACTGCGACAGGGCCCAGAGCAGCGTACTGGCCAAAAGATAGTTCCATGAACATAAGTGGGAGTCCCGCTATTATGAGCATCACGGTGAACGGTATAAGAAACGCACCTGAAATATAATTTATTCATTGTTATTTTCCATACAGTAGGTCTTCATTCATGTGCGTGTATTTTTTTTCATTATTGCCACTTTTGTAATCTAAAACTGTTTTTCTAAAATTAGCTAATCACAATGGTATGACAATATAGTCTAGTTACTTCGTTTTTAAAATTCAAGCATTTATGAAGTATTACAAGAATATAAAAGAACTATTTTGGAATTTGACTACGACGCAATTGTCACAAAAACAATAATTACCTCCGCCGTTGTTGTAGCAAAGGTAAGGAAATCTCCACACATTGCCCAGGCCCACGCTGTAGCCCAGCAAGGATAGAAGGAAGTCGAAACGACCAGTCCAGTTGCCCCGCTCTGGCTCCGTTTCTTCCCCAGTTTGTTCCGAATTCGTTTCATTGCACTGTCGTTTAAAATAATTCTTATGTATTCTACTAATCTTACTTGTGTGACTATAAAATTTTGTTACTATTCACTTAGACGGTCATTATCGATTATATTACACGAATCTATTCCAAAGAATTCAATATTGATTGGTAATGTATTATAACTTATCATGTTTCTGACAAATTATATTTACGTTTTATTTTCTAATCATATCAGTATTGCAATTAACCACGATATTGTAACGTTGTTGCTTATCGATTACCTACTTAACATTATTTTCTTTCATAATTAGGTTGAGTCACCCATCTTTACTTGCTTTTTTACGCGCTATTAATTGTAGTACTTACCTATCGATATTTGAAGGTTTACAATGAAATTTTGTATCTAATTTAAGAATTAATTCAATAGAAATGGAATAGAATAGGTATTGAGACCGTTATTTTAATCTATTATTTCGTGATATACTTATAATTATACTTACGTCGGTATATTTCACATCCATTGTTGGAAAATTCTTTGTAACGGCCGGAATAGGAGTCTGGGTTAGTTTTTCCACCTTCATTATTGATTGGCACTATTTCAATTACTTCATAATAAAACCGCCTACTAATACATTTCTAACTGCACAGCGAACATCCCCTACCGCACATCACATTCCCGTAAATTCATTAACATCGCACGAGGTCATGAAAATTTTGCAGATATGTATGTCAGGCAATGTAAAACTTTCATTTAAAAATCGACTCACAACTAAGGATATAGGATTTGAGCGAAAAGAACATTAAAATTGAGAAACACGAAACGCAGGAACGCGCAGATGTCAAGTTTCGCATCGACCGAACTCTGAATGAACATCTAGGTCAATATCAAGCCTCCGGCTCCGCCTCCTCCGCCCCGCACTTTCCTCTCCTGAAGCCCCTGTGAAAGGTCTCTCCCAGACGAAAATCATATGGAAAAGCCCTCGTCATTGTATCACCGCTCTTTAACTATTCTATAGCCACGTACATACATGGATAATTTATTTTAGAAGCATTGATTAATAAAACTATTATTCAGATAAACTCACTGCAAGTTTTTCAATCTATTCTTAGATCTTTTTAAGGTATTGAGATTCCTGAAAAACAGTTAAGCTTAGAATAATATGCCTATTTGATTTTTAACCGATTAATTTCGTATGAAGTAAAACAATTTTACAGCCTTTTTACCGCTAAAACAATTATCGCCTGAAAACAGCTAAGTGCTACTTGCTCATAATCGTTTTAACTCAAAAAACATTTCAGCAAAAAATAAAGGAAGCATTTTCTCGCGGTTCGCGAACTGAAAGACTAATTGAGACATTAATGGAAGCTTCGAGAAATAATTTCATGAGTGCAGTGCTGCACGGTCGTTGCGACGCGGAAGGTCGCTGAAAGTAGAACGGTGTATTGATTGCAGAGCCGTGCCGTGCGCGACTTGCTCTGCTGTCCCTGCTAAAACTGCTAACACGCTTACAAACGTTTAGAGCGGCCCGTAACTCATATTTCACATGGAAAACACCTGAAATACTTAGCACATGATAATGTATGATATGAACGTAAGTATAAGATAAATATTTTCAGGGACAAAAATCCGTACTAATATTATAAAGAGCAAAGATTTATATTTGTAACGAATCGATTTCAAAATGTCTTTTACCATTTGAATTCTACATTAGATATTATTGATCATTATTAGCTATATTAGTTACAGGAATATAAAAAGTACCCAGCCGGGATGGGCCACTAGTACTAAATTAAATGGTTCTTGCAAAATTTCACCGATTTCCTTTGAGGTCCCGCAGAAGACTGCCTGTTGAATGATAAATCAAATTTATGAACAGTAGCTACGCAGTAACGTATGGATGTAATACCTATGTCTAGATACATTTAATTAACATAATGAAGCATAGCCAATTAGCTTGTAAGTGTAAAACATTTTGAGTAGACATAAACAGTTTATAGGTACGTAATGTAATAGTCATTAAAAAATTATTCACGAACGAGTTAAGCAACTTCGAACAATGAACGACTGATAGAGGCTTTAACGATTTCATGTTTCACATGATTATCAAATCACGTAAAGTCATCTTTCCCGGTTGATATCATTAGTTATTTAGAAGTCCTTAAATCATGTCGAGGGCCATCAAATGACAAATGGTATAAAAAAAATATTATCAATTGGGTTGGCCACTTCTCCATCAACCAATCTCATAGTATGAGAGGATTAGAGAATCAGTAGCATCCTGCCGTGGACCATAAATAAATGAAAACCATACCTACGTATTACGGTGGACATAAGTATTCACATAAACACTTTGATCATAATCATGTTAGAAGACTATCATCTTAGAGGGTATTATCCATTAGAACTATTTGAAAAGTACAGTTCCATGCATAATCTCACAAAGTATCTACCACTTTACTTATGACATAAACAATGGTGTTAGCGTCGACGACCTTGGCGTCTTTCGCTTTATCCAAATTGAAAGAGATCCAGCATAAAAGGGTTTCGTCTAAAACAAGAACTTTTTAATTTTACACACCAGTGTTTATAGTGTTACATAAAATTTTATTTTATTAGACTAGAGAAATTATGTCATGTCAAAGTCGTACTGGCGCCCAACGTGGGACTTATGCATTAAATACATACTTACTACATCTGGCATACAAAAACAGACATAATTTAAAATAAGTATTACACCTTATACCGAGTGTAGTCGTTTAAGTGTGCACAGGCGATTACTTCGTAACTACATTTAACAGATATCAAAAAACTTTAAACTGATATTGAAAGTACTTTACCTACTTACCTACCTTTAATACTAAAAGTAGGTATTATTACCTTTTCACGACGCTTCCTGTGTTAGTTAGGTATCCTACTGCAATGTTGTTTTAGTCATCCCTAAATCGATCTCGTAGTAGGTACCTACCTGTGTACTTACGAAAACGCACTCTTCAGTCTATGAATTACGTAGAAAATTGTAAGCTATGTAACAAAAAGCTTTAAAAAATCGGAAAAGTAAACCTTACTCCGACTAAATTCGACCTTGAGCTTTGAATGCGTTGTTTCATACCCGAAAACAAAGCTATGAGTAGACACAGTCAGCCGTCGTCACCAGGGCTCTTGACATCCGCGACGATTGTCCCTGACCGACGACGTTGTTCTTTGAACCTCTTTGGAAAAGTTCACATTTTTATCTAAATACTTTTACATCACTGCTTTTGTAAGTATACTTACATGTAGGTATAGCTTTTTAACAAATAAATTATAGGTATCATAAGAGGGCGTATAATCGGATCTTCGTGTTTGGTTGGGTGTTTAATAGGACTTCCCGGATGGATACATGCCCGCCCGCACCCTCGAATAATATTATGTATTATACATAAGCGTACCTACCTACCCAGGTTCTGATTTAAGTAGGAAAAATTAGATTTATTGGCACAGAGCAAATCTGATATTTTCTATCAAGTCGGTTATGTTTTAGTTCAAGGAGAACAAATGCATAGTAATTTAATCTATTCGCTTATAAATAATGACCTAAGGTTTTAATCCACAAACACCAAAGAAAGTAATTAGGTACTAATTTATAATGACAGTATTATACCTATGTAGGATATGCCTACAGCTATTCAAACCACTATTGCTACAGCACAACAAAATACTGAACTTGTTAGACGTTACTTTGCATTTAAGATCTGCATATCAAGTATGTTCTCGAGAAATTCAAGGCCAACTTGCCCTTACTACAATAGCCTTATAAAAGAGCACATGACGTGCACTTCAATGGGATGGGAGCGAAAAATATATGATTTCAAAGTAAATTTTTGTAGGTCGTGGAAAATGGTAGTTTTTGAAGGGGCTAGAAATCATGAATGAAAAATACCATAATGTAAGGTTATCCCATTGATTTGTCTTATCTTTATAATCATAATATTTGGAAGTTTTCAAATTACATCACCGGTAATACCTATACCTATCTACGTGGGTAATAGAACTTGAAATAATTTCACTTGAAATATTAACCTATTTATTTAGGTAGGTACCTAATATAATTATTTATCATCATATTTTGTAACTGAAGGAAACCGAAAAGCAACAACATAAAGTAAATGTAATCTGCGATCCAATTATTAAGAAGAAATACATTATAACAGAATTTGAGTCGAGTTGCATACAATAGGTACCTACTCATTGTTAGTAAAACAGTTTTAAATAAAAGAACGTAAATATTTTTTACTTCGTACGTGTACCTACACCACAGATCACCCCCAATAGATTCCGCATTGAAGGCGAGATGTTTTCAC
>DWKA01000714.1:0-14973 GCA_018249155.1 Panoquina ocola ocola
ATAAGTGTTTATAAAGTAAAGATTTATCGTAAAGATGTACCTATATGAAGTGTTTAGGGTTACGAGTTTTACAAGGTAGCGGTTTTATTCTAATACAATTTATTTTATTAGTCACATTTTTTGTAGAAAATGCATTGTTAGTTGCAAAATTAATGTTATAAGTAATCGAAAAGCGATTATAGCGACCTAAAAATACTAAGGTCAATTAATAATAAGGTCGAGCAGCCTCTACCAACTAACTAAAGCTCTTTTAGTGAGGATTTAAAAATGCGAATGTGAGTTTGTTTTTTGATACCTTTACCCCTTAGCCACTAACTAGGGCAATCTAAAATGGCGTACACACATTGTGAAGAGCGCACGACAACACACCGATTAGAGATATTTTTGTCCAGATTTGTCGTAGTTTTAAGCTATGTGACAGACTTTAACTTTAACAGAGTGTAACTGACACTTTGCCCACTATTTCCACTATCATCCAGAATGAAACAATGCGATGACGTAATTTCTTAACCAATATAATAAAAGAGTGGATTTTTAATGAACGAAGTGCGTTTGCTGCTCAGTTGGTTGGTTATCATTAGAAAAATAAAAAAATAAGAAACTTATAAAGACCTCCAAATAGTATTCCAAGCCACGCTATATAATCGTCGTGCTAGCACAATGTACCAACTACGTAATTAGCATAATTGCAAAATAAATACGTTTGTTGTTCAATGTAACAATATATTCCTTCCGCAACTATATTTCAATTGTATCGCGTGTTAATGATTCTGTTTTATGATAAAAAAATCTACGTAACGGTGTAATGAAACTAGAATACAATGTAAGAAACGAGGAATGCCTAATTGAATAAATATTGTAGCTTCTCCATAATAATTCATTAGTTGTGTGAAGATTGCTGGTTGATAAGTCAGCTGGTGCGCATAAATTGTCTCGACCGTTAGACAGAAGAAATTCTACGTATCAATTTAATACATGCATTATCCGTGTTGTGATAATTACAGTAGACGACTTTATAAACTAAATACCGGATCCTCCTCCGTTTTGGTACATCTGAAATTCATAGGCGATTTTCAACTTAACAACCTTATTATAAACAGGCTCGTCAGCTCGATTTAATTATATTTATATTTAAAAATATACTAATACATTTTTACCAACAATGTCACAAAAAAAACATAATAGTGAGTTGTTTAAGGTGTAACGCGTTATTCGAATCGCTGTTTGGGAGGCACCCTGGCACCCGGCGAGGACGCAGCCCGACGTCCGTCCGCATTTCCAATGTGTGGCACTTTTAGATCTAACGGCTTTAGCCGGACAGAGGCACAAAGCGCCGCAAATCCCCAGCAAGACATTTTCCGTCGCACGGCCAGGCCTCTTTGTACGGCGCGCAATCAGCCGGTAGCGTTCCCAGCAATTATTCAAAATACATCAGGCAATATTAGATAGGTGGGCCGGTCGATGCGTTTTGCATTGCGAATCAGTCGGACTTTGTGCGAGTTCGCTCTGGGGAGTGGTCGTGTTTATGCGCCGACGTCACCGGCAGATTGTGGGACCAGCCTTTTGTTAAATTGTCGGGCCACTTGGGGATTGCCGGTGGCGACTACGACTAAAACGTTAATGGTCGTTTGTTATCACAAAACTACGGCAAGGTAAGCGACTGCGGAAGATAATATTGCCAATACGCTCTGATTGTAACTCACCAGAGGGAGGGCTCTATGCTTTAAAGGAGACGCACTTATTATACATCTGGTAAGGTATTTTATAGAAAGTGATATGAATAGTACAAGATTATGTCGGGGTCACCATTTTAGCAAAGAGCTCCTTAGCATTGCAAGAGCTTGGAGCATAATCTTAATCTTCATAGAAAACTTTTATAGTTTAATTCAGGTCTGCCTAAATGCCTGTGGCACATACATTGTAATGTTGCCATACCAGAATAATAATCCTAATTTATTTTTGTACTAAAATAATAAATCAAACCGCTCCAGTATGTGGTTTGCACACTTTGCTAGCGTTCCGGTGTCAAGGTTGAACCTACCTTATACATATATTACGTTTACGACCAAATCAAGTTATATTCAAATTTAAGATACGTGTACCAGTGTACCTATATTGAATTGTTAAAAATTATGACAAAAGGAAATGTTTGAACATTCCAAAAAATCAAGAAAATACGATGCGCAGTACGAATATTGTTTCTTAACTTAATTTAATAACGGAAATTGTGTTACTTTAAAGGAAGAAAAATAATGGAGTTATTTTTAATTTTTTTTAAGCAGCGATATATCGATGGGGCCCGCAAATCGGTCGCAACAATACGAATAATCGTAGGCGGCATGTTTAGCTTTGCCTGCGTTCGCTTGCATTAGTATTCCCTTTGCGCAATTTGTAGCTGTGCCGTACATTATTTGTATACACTAAGCATGAAATGTTGCCAAGCAAACGTGTACTATTTGCGTAGAGGTTTAGGAAGCAGACGCGAGGGTAGGGTGGCAACGGTGGCGCGTCGTCCCCGCTTTGTGCACACCCTACCCCCATGCGTGCACGGATGAGAAACACTCACCCACTCTGAGGTTTCAATATTCCATACCGAAATGCATTCAATTGCAACATTTTTTAGATAAATGGGAATGGAACAGAAGACTCTGAGGCTGCGTCACCGCCCGCGCCGGGGCCTTTGACGAAGCCGAGCGTGCCGGTTCCTCCATATGCCTTTGTGCATTGTTTAATTTCCGATTCTTCAAATATGACGATAATGTCCGTTTGCAGAGTCTTATGAGTTTCCGAGACAATTTAATAACCCGCGAGAGTTCGTGGGAAACACGTTTAGAAAGACGATATTGCTTGAAACCGTACGACTGAACCGTACAGCGAGGCAAGGCGGAGAATCCGTGCTTTACGTTAAACACAACGATAACTTTTATTTGCTCAGATTAGCTGGCTGAATCGGTTTGCCGCTTGGTTTATTTGTGTAACCAAGTTCTTGTGTTATTTAATTTTCATTTGTTATGAATATCTCTATGAGAAATTCTTATTAGCATTATATATTAATTCAGAATAGCTTAGGAGATCGACATTGTTACTAAGTCTCGTTCGGATTTCCATCTTAAGGATTTTCTTAGACAAGATATCTTTGAACTCTATGTATGAACCATGAGAAAAATGTAATAATAGTCGATATATTTATACTTGCAAGAATATGAAAATAAACCAATTGAAAGCAAAATAAAGGTTTGTATCATAATGTGAACATTACTGTAAAACTTAGCAACACATTCGATTGCGATATTAATAAGTACCTAATTAGGTACCGTGTTTAACGTAATAACATAGAGATACGTCGCAATAGTAAGCTTATTAAGGCAGTGAAGCAATGTATAGAAAGCAATTGTGAAGTGAAACGTGCACTTTCGAAGCGATGCCTCTGACGTAGATCTAGTTATCAATTAGCGTTTCCCACTGAATGCATGCGCAGACATCAAAGCTTATATAATTATACAGTTTGTAATTTGTATTATAACATATCATTTAAAGCTCATTTAGAATTTGTTCTATATAATATTCTTTACATTTTGTTGGTACTTAGAATTAGATGATAGTTTAGTTTTTGTGCAAAGCCTACATTTTTAAAAATAGTATCGTCTAATTTTGTACAGATACAAGTCCGCCCACATAGTTAATCCGTCCACTAACACTTCAAAAAATTTTGACAGCTTCCGAAACAACTACAGACATGGGCAAGGAACTTGGCAAAACGTGTAGCCGACACAGCAGCCACCCGCGTTCCGGTGACACAATGTTCTAGCGCCTAATGTTCTAGTTTGGGTCACCCGTAGACCTCTGAAACCAGCCTAAATATTTTGAATCGGAGAGGTCACTTGCGTTTAGGAAATTACCAGCTGTTCATGAAAACTATAATGTACCAGCTATTCACGAAAACTATAATGTCGTTTTAAAACAAACAAATGATACGTGCCGTTTGAAAAATGCTCGTATGAATTATTTACTCTAGTATGCTCACAAGATAAACAGCAGTATGTAGAATGTAGATGTTGAACGTTATTCGGAAAAAATAAATATACATACATCGGCGTTTATTTATTTCAATAAAATGGGTTACTAGGACTTCACGAATTCTAGAATTTAAATG
Organism: Panoquina ocola ocola; assembly: GCA_018249155.1. Lineage (NCBI taxonomy): Eukaryota > Metazoa > Arthropoda > Insecta > Lepidoptera > Hesperiidae > Panoquina > Panoquina ocola. The sequence continues at coordinate 4,154 of DWKA01000714.1, forward strand.
TATCACATTTTCGTATTGCAGGTTTGCAAGGATAGAGTTATGTATTTAAAAGAGCTCAGTTCATCTTGGTGGTAACTCATGTGGTAAGATATTCTTACTACCCTCCTTTCTTTAGAATCAAGTCTGAAGTGTTTTTGCGTACCGCAGTTATTTATTGTTGTTATACGTATAAGTATCGGTTGGCAAAGCCAATCAGAGGGCCAAGAATAAGCAGGTACCTTTGAAAATATTTTGTCTTTTGAACAACTTTGTCCATGGTCGACAGTGAATTACCACCAGAAATATTAATAAAAAAATTAAACAATGAAAATGCTATCAATATTTATACGATAACTCACGCATGCACAGGAGTAATGTGAATGCTTATTAGATATGCATACTTGTAGGAATTTACGAAAAACGTCAGAGGAATTTGTATATTCGATATTCTAAGAACAAAGCATTCCTTAGTTCCAATTTCAATCCTAATTAGGACTCGCTTCGATTCGCTTTTTCAACTTTACTCCACGACGGAAAGAACAATTATGTGCCTTTCCCCTTTCATATTCCAAAAGAGAGAACGAGAGAGCAATCTTTTATGATAGTAAACAATAGTAGATAATATTAAAGGCTGCTATTCAATGGAAATCTCATTTTGAGTGCGCCGTTGCCTCTGAAGATCCTAGGTAACTAATAGAATGAATTTTCATTAACGAACGTACAACAGCTTTGTTCCTTAATAAATTATAGTGGATCTTGAAGAAATATTTAATTTTCATACAATATGAGAACAGAAGTTTCGTCTGTAAGCTCTATGTATTTAAATTCGGTTCGAAGGCAGGAGTTTTTAAAACACTTAGGAATTTTACATGCAAAGTAGTTCGCGAACTTAGACGATTAGTTAGTTTCTTTAAACTTTTAAAACTATTAAGTTTTTTCAAAGCTACATTAAATTTCTGGTACCGCGAGGTAAAACTTAGAGAATTCTTGCATTCTTTATTTATAAGAATATTATATTATGTTAATGAAAATACAGCACTTCCACGTCGTCATCCACTGTTTATAATTGTAAGTATTAAGCGAAATCTGCTTTTGCACCATTAGAAAACAAATAAGTTGCTAAAACCTCAAAAGATCAAATTCATTGACACAATTACGTAAATTCGTATACAATTTCATAAATCCTGGTTCAATCGGAAACATGCCATGTCCTCGATCATGGTGTATTTAGCCTGGAGCAACCTAGAAGCGTCACGTAAAGGAGATTTAAACGTGTAAACAGATAACCAACTAGGGGAAGCCGCCTGACCATAATAAGCCCGTGCACATCACAAACGTAATAGGCAAGTAGCGCCCAAGGGATATCCTTATTTTTACTTTTAAGTCTTGTAATTGGACTTTATTTAATATATGGTCACATTATAATAAAAAAAAATGCTTGATTTTCCGAAGTAATTGTTCACTGACCAATATTTGTATATTCCAAATTACATCGCTACCTTTCGTGTAGATATTACAACAATACTACATAAATTCAATTGCAATGCAAAGCATTTCTCGATAACTTTTCTTTTTAAATCCAATGCATAAAAGTTTTCTTGTTCCACGTCTAGTTGAAGACTTATTTGCATTGTGTGGTGTTCGACCGTCATAAGCCCTTACCGCCGAGTGGTCTTGTATCGTCTGGCTAAGGGAGACGTGACTAATACCCCTGATATTTATACTTGGCGCGGTTTATGGTTTATTGTCTGTTCTACATCAAAGAGAAGACGAGTGTGCTTATGAATAATTGTAATAAGTTTCTCATTTTTCTCTTTAGTTAGATACGAGTAAAATGGGTTTAGAAACTTTTTCTTCTCAATGATTGACTTGTTACAAATGGCTTGTTCATCTTGTTCAAATTATGGCTTTTATAAAAAAAATCTTTTTTCAAATATTACAATTTTTAATTTTTAATTCTTTTGTTGTTTTGTGTTGTTGTTATATTTGTCTGATCCGTACTTCGCATTCGATATTATGCTCGTACTGTAAACATTTAGACGTCGATTTAAATAACAGAGTTACGGCTACTGAACTGTATATCAAGTTTACGGCAGTATGAAAAATTGCATGGATTACCACATTAGTCAATGGAAGCAAAAGAGGCGAAAGAGACACATTCATGAATGTGTGAATAAATTTCTTGTATGGGAAATATGATAAACCGGGCGATGACTCCAGTGACGCAAGATATTCAAAATACCCTTCATTTAAAGTCCAGTCGATCAGAAATTCATTTCGCCTTTTACGACTGCATAGAATTTGCAGGATGATGAACTTATTACTTCCTGGTCGATGGCTTCTTCACTTTTAATCCTGCCAACGGGATTTCATTGTTTTTGTTTTTGTAAGCGTGGATCAAATCTCGGAAACTGAATTAGTGGACTCGTCTTAAATATCAAATAAGTGAGTGAAGAGGCTCTAGATTAGGGTGAGGGATATATCTATGTTTTTGTAGCCAGATTTTAGTTTCTAAACATTTATTTATTACTTTCATGGTTTTGAAACTTTATTAGATAGTTGGTAAAAATATATATTGCAATAAAAACGCGTCGGCGGCTTTTTCAGGGGTGGTACTGAACTTTGAAATAACAAACCAGTTTCAAAATGAGTCATGTATTTGTTTATTGACAGGCAGAAATAGCCGTGACCGTCTCGCGTCGGCTGATGAAGCCTGCGACCGATTCAATCGCATTCAAGATACTTACAAATTCAATTTAAATTTGGAATGCAAATAGCGTAACCCTACATCCTATTTATTTACCAGCGGACCAGTTAAAGTACAAGTGTACAAAAAAGCAACTCGGACGCAAACTAATTAACATGTACTCGACTTCTGTTTAATTATGAAGTTGTTTCGTTTCACCCGCATTTTCCCTTAGCTTAATGTAAATTGGTTTTAAGATTTTTGTACAAATTGTTAACTTTGACTGCGCCGTTTAATGCATTGAACATTTAAGTGAATTTTACTGTGATCATAATTTTTATTAAGTTATGAAAGTGTAGTAATTTTATTTATGTACATTCTACTATAAGTTTGAGGCTTGAAGCTACGTTGGCTCTCTCATTGTAATTGCGTTAGCCTAGACGTTCCTAGAAAGTACTAAGCAATAAGGTAAACAAATTGTAAAAATATTTCCTTTATAACATTCTTGGAAGCTTGTTCCTTATAAAAACAATTTCTGAAGTAAATAACACAGGTCACGGGAAGATTACCGGAAATTTTAAACCTAGGATGAAAAGTTCTTCTAGCTATTTCCTTTTAAATTTTCCCTCGCAATCTATTGCTGTTATTTTTCCATCCTGAACCAGAGAAACTGAATTAGTATCTACTCGTTGTACCTATATTTAAAAGTGTTCTTTTATACTTGGCATATGGGAAACTAATTAGGTACAGGAGTTTCAGGAAAAAAAGTAGATAAAAATACCGGGGATGTACCAATTCGGATACTTTTCAACATACATATGTAATTAGTTACGGAAAGGATGGCTGAGAAAGCTCCTTGATTTAAATGGCTGCTGTATTCTTTGGAATCATTACAACTGAATATGAGTTTTGAGCGAAGCGAAGCGCCCCGGGTTCGATTCCTATTAGGGCTATAAATTTATGTCTCTGATTGATGCTCGTTTTCGGCTCGTGGGTTAGTAAAATTATTAGCAGTTTTAGCCAAGATTATAAAACAAGTTTTACTCATATACGTCAATTGTATACAGACTTGTAAGTAAAATATTATCATTTCGGATTTTACTAAACCGATACGATAGATAACGGACATTATAGTATTTTTAAAGGATTTATATCGCTAATATAAATTATACAATCCTTTTTTGTAATGCTTCATTTGTCTGAATTATAAGTAATTTCTTTGCTTAAAGCAATTTATAACTGAATATTCAACGGACATCGACGAATAAGCGTATATATGTAACAAATATTGTATTATTAACGTCCGTATTTAAATAGCAATACGGGTCGTTCTCGCCGGAAACTGACTCATAAAGTATGAACCACTCGTGTTAAACGATTCAGGCTATAAAGCGTATACGAAACATTACATATACTCCAAATTAAAACTCGAGTACTAACTGATAGGGCTGGGCCTTACGTCAATAAGATGCAAGTGTTATTTTTAATCTGTCTATTATTTTTAATACATTTATTTCTACGGAGATTTTTATGACTAACGGAGAACAAAATTTGTTCTCCTTTTAACATTTAATGTTAAATGTCGTGTTGTTTGTTGTCCTTCTTATTGTGTGAGGATATGTGGGATAATTGCATCTTTGGGAATCTGGGACGGACTAGCATGCAGGTACCTACTATACTAGAAGTCGACAATTTTTTTTACGTATGTTAAAAACCTCATGTTAGAAACGCTACAAATATTATCTCTATCATGTTACTCAATATTACGGTTTCTATCTACAGTCATGGGGGATTGCACTGAAGATTCTTCAGAGACTAATAGAATGTTCACATTTTGTAGTGATATCGCGAATTTATAAGTAATGCCAGTTCATAATGACGATTCAGGATTCTAATGAGATCGTAAGAATGATGTGCAACGCACAAATTAACCGAATCGTATAATCCCGTCTCGTGAAAAATAACTATTCGACTCAGTGGAGCAGGCCTTGCTGTTCCAAAAAATACTGGTACCAAATGCCGGTCGGAGGTAGTACACAAAGTCAGAAACAGGTCTAGTTCCAATAATATGCTATTTATTCAGTTACAGACAGTCATAATGTTTTGTCAGACGCTCTCCATAAATTCACGGCGGATTTTTTCGCGAAATCAAAAGCAAACCCTAGTTTGTAGTTTTGGAAAAAAAAGATTTAGGTTAGGAAACATTTACTTTTAGTAAAATTAAAGCTCGGACGTCAAAGTGGCGGAATGTGTGCATTACAGTGACTTATCAAACGTTGCCGGAGCTTTTAGCGATATCTTTTTGCTTCCAGTTGTTAGCATGTGAAAAAAGTATTTAAAGCGTTATTACGAACCGCATTTTTACTGCGTTTCCACTAAATACTTTTTACTCTTTTCTGAAAACTGTTTACGATATTTGTATGTGTTAGTCGTATGGACTGGGCGGCCAGAAATGTTTTGGCAGTGTTTTTTGTTAGTCGGCGACAAATAATAATTTGAGTCACCCATCAAAGTCTGATCACTGTGAATAGATACCTGGTACAGTCAGTAGCAAATCGTTGGTGACATTCAAACTGTCCACATTGTTAGATACAAGCAAAGTGCCCAATACTATCGGCAAATGCAGTGTTCTAATTGTTGACAACATCTTGAGTTACCAAATTATAGGATGTTTATAAATTTATAATGATAAAGCCAGTCATAGTGTTCATAAATATAGGCACATTTTATAATATTATACTTTATGGTGCGGATATAAGGTACCTTGCTGACTTTACATGAACATCAATAAATAAACTAAGACGGAAGCGAAAGATAGATGTAGGAATAATCGTATTTATTATGCTTTCCAAAAAAGTCTCAGTGCGAAGCTCCACATATTTAATAATGAAAAATAAATTAAATTAAAACACCCGTGACGAAAAACTTTCTAATTTAAATATAATTGTAATTTTAACTCATCAATTTGTAACTGAGTAATGGACTCGACACCGAGAGCGTACACGCAAAGAGGACTGAAAATTTAAACCACGATGAACAAGTGGGGACTGGTTTACAAGCTTTGTAAAACAAGATGAGCTTTATTACATTGGACTACAATAATAGATAAATGCGATAATGAATTAAATCGATGTAAGACACTACATTTAGATCCTGTACGTTAAGAGTTTGGTCCAGTGGGCTTAGAACGAGTTTTTAACTACCCGATCGGCGTAATGTACTACACTAAAATTTGTATGGGATTGAAGCCGAGCCATCTGGTGGCGAGGGAGGAAAATAAAATTTTCCATACTTTTATTTGACTTAATTGTAGTTTACGTGACGTCAATCGAGTAAACTCACACTCGGGTCTTTGAACAAGACCAAAATTTGGTTCTTTTTCTTCATCGAAATGAGTTACTCAGGAGGGAGTAATAAACTCTCTCTTTGCATTTGTTTGTCGTGATTTTACGCAGAGATGGGAAAAGTGAGCTAAGTAGACGCCTAGGAGCGCATTGTTTCATTTGAACCGGGGTGGGGTTAAAGTGTGAAGCGCGTGCGAAAATGTACCCAACAGTTTATACGTAGGCTGTTATAGTACTTAGCTCACTCGGTTCGTGGTGTATGGCGTATTAAGCAATCTGTATGGAAGCTGCTTCCATTAAATCGATTAAATTCGTCTACTTATTGTCTGAATATTAGACACATTTAGTTTCTTAATTTTAATAAAGAACTCGAGACATCGCCAAGTTATTTGACGAGAGCTTCAGTATTCGTGTCTAAATTAATTGTGAGGCGAAAAGTAATCACATGTTATTGTATGTAGGCCATATAACAACCAAGAGGTCAAACTTATTTTATCGATTTTTTTGAAGTATTTTATACTGAAAACAGAGATGTACATAATATCAGGTTATTCATTGAAGCTCTACTACACAATTACAAAATATTTTTGACGTATTTAACGCCTACGTAATTGTAGCATATTCATTAAAGCTAACACATTAGCATAAAGTAGGAAATACCAGTTTTATGAAATACCTAATAGATTTTCTATTTGAATAACGAACACGTCCGGTCGTCGACATCTAATTTTTATAATAGAACAGAAGGAGAAAACAATGCGTTCGCCGAGACACAGCCGGAGTCGCAACACAACGCAAGCGAGCTTATGTTTGATTGAACGCATAAGAATGTGGGGTTCGTCGAAACAACACGGGCGCGACCGAGAGGCCCACGCGAACGAAAGAGACGCCACCATCGCAATTACCTCGTGAGATTGTTGAATAAATTTACATTCAGTTGATTGAAATAATAATGAAATTGCTACGGCACACTCCGCAGCTTCGTATGCGATATTTAAATTAATAATAAAATCATAATGTTATACAAATCGTGCATATGATACGCGCGTTCATCTCTATGATAATTAGATTCTTTCTCTTACCGTATTTCATTTTGAATGTTTCAAATTCGAATCGAATTCCCTGTCCGTCGAAGATGTGTATTTAAACATCCCACCCGTATATGGGTCGAGGAACATCAAATCGCGTTTATTATTTTTGCAGGGAATGTTATATTACAATTTCAGTATAAAAAGAAAGCAAAATGTAAAAGAAGGTATGCTTCAATACCTTTGTCAAGTTATTCGACATTATTGTATGTTAATAAGAAACGCCTTATGAAATCATATAAGACGAGAAAAAACTCGATGGTTAGAACTTTCCTATTTTTTTCGAAGGGCATTTATTACTCGTTGTATTTAAAATATGTGCAAATATAAATTTATACCAATACATTAGAATTTTTCTGAAGTATCAAACGGATACCTTTGAAGAATTTCCGTGGGAAGTGAACGTCAACCATTATTATGGAATCGTAGGTGTTTCAAGGAAAAATTTCTAAGGAAAATAATCCCACGTCTTGAGGTCTTTGAACTTGTAAGTCCCATTCGAAAATAAAATGTTATCACGACAAGGGGCTATTTAAAGGTAAAGCTTATTGTTGACTTGTCCTATGTAAAAAAGTGTAAGGTTCGTCACCAATAATAATTTATTGCCTTTTAAAATCTTTGTGCGATTCAAAATACGTTTATTTAAAGTGGTGTTTTAATACAGATTTTCAATCACCATAATCATCATCACCAGGAAAGTTCAAATAATTTGATTTAGACTAATTATTTAAAAACATTGATCACACTACCCTTCACATGAAAAATCTCGCTCTTTACCCAACTATAGAGCCAATATTCGTTGAAAATTTAAAAAAAAAGTAGCTTCATTTTCATGCTACACATTTTCGAATATAAAATTTGCGTTAGCGAAAGTCGCATAAGAACGTCTTCACACACATAAATAATGATGGTGAAATTCTGTTCCACTTCTAAGCACAACGTATGTCCTATTATATCTGTTACTAGTAGTAGACGTTATAAAGTGTTCAATGTAATTTAAATTTTAATTAAGTTTCCTAAACAAGTAAACGACGAGGTCGAACGTGCAGCTGATAATCTATTTACCGACCCTAAATCCTATATTTACTATACTCGCAAAATATTTTATCCCACCGGAAATCGAACTCGGACCCTTAAAAGTCTGACTGCTATCTATTAGAGTAATTGATTGCCACCTGGCTAAATGATTCTAGCAACTACTATTTACAGCGGCTGATATTTAAGCTTTGACTTTAAACATTTTACTACAATTGGTTCAAAGAGAAAAAGAGACAGAGCGAGAGATAAAACGGTAAAAGCAATTTGCATAATATACTATTTTGTAATGTTTAATTTAATAGTAGTTTTTATTATTACAGTCTTTAACAATATAATTTTTGAACAATAACAAATGGTGAAGATTAAAATAATACAATTAGGTACCTAAATTGTTTAAATAATGCTCTTGATTCTGGAAGTTCGATTATTACCGTGTCATTCGAAAAATAGAGTTATAGAGCATTATAGATAAGGATTTCTTAGATTGTGAGAGATATCGGCTACATGAATATGATATTTATGTCAACATCAATGTACAATTGTAAAGTCATTATATTTCAGTAAACGCAACGAATTTGCAAGGGGTAGTCTGATAATTGAGTACAATGCTACTGGCGACGAAATCTAACTTAATTCCTCCCTAGAAATTGAATTCTACAAATTGAATTCTGTTTGATTGTATGCTAGATGTATCAAATTTTGTATTTGGAATACAAAAGCTGAAAATGAATTTCATATATATGGTACAATCGAAATGATTGAAACCCTTTAATTTTACTCACATTAACGTGCCTTATTTTATTTTATTACTTTCTTAAGTAACGAACTACTTGTAAGTTATACGTGTTTGTACTAATTTTCAAATAGTACCTACCTACTGCGGATTTTGGATAATAAAGATAATATAAGTACATAACAATATTTTCATTAGTTACAGTGGCTATATACCCGAAAATCTTAAGGGTCAGCTTTTTACAGGGTATTTTACTTGGTAATCATAACACAATAAAATTTGATAATATTCAAGATATGAGGGGAGGTTTTCTTATTAATCAATAGGGCGCTACACACACATATCCTCATTTGATAAACACATTTCAAATGATTCGAAACGAGTACACGCGAAACGATCGTTTATTACACTCTTCACTTCAGGAAATTTGAAACGTTTACATTGGCAGAACTTAACTAAGAAAATAGCTGAAGGGATCACATTAGGTATGTAGGGTCGTGAAAAATACGTCTAGACGAGGCGCGACGCGAAGTCGCGATGTCAAAGTTCAACAACTGAGAACACATGCAGTGAGGTTTCTTAGCACGAAAATGCGCAACACATCCTTGACCTTACCCAACGAGTCAACAGACGCGACCCGCCGGACATCGGGAACTATTCGAACAGAAAAATCGGGTGAGTCGGCGACGCGGGAAGGTGAGATCCGTCCATTGAGACGCGGCCTTCGCCGGGGTTGGGCGTGTATGGGACGAGGGGTCCGTGTAAGTCGGCGCGGATGTCGCGAGCGACCCTGACCTAGCTCAAGAGCTGTGCGGGTCACGTGCCGGGCGGGAGGGTAGCACTCAGGGCGTTCACCTTGAGACGTACGACATAAGCGACCGCGGAATTTGCGGGCCGCCCGCTGAATCGGCATTTCTTTTTATCCCTCTCTTTTACGTTAGCCTTGAATTTTTCTCTGGATTAGATTTTATATTGTCTTATTCTGATTTCTTTCATATGAATAAAATAGAGCCACTTGCTTCACAATAATGCACCTTATTATTATTGAAGGTATAGCTTCAATGTAACTTAGTGCCGGACTGTCAGTACTACATATTTTTTATAATGTAATTAATTATTAAATTACTGTATATAATATAGAGAAACGATAAAAGTAATGACATAATGCTTAAGTGATCGATTTTTTCTATTCATCGTCAATCTAATTAAAGTTTCAATGCGAATACCTTGTGATTTACTAGTGTGAAGTTTAGGTAAAGTGAAAGTGTAAACCGGACATCAAAACAAGCGGCGGGGTCACTGAATACAGGCAGCACTCGGCAGCAGTGAGGTATAAACGTGATCGGAACATTGGCTTGGGGCCAGCTTCCGGATCGTAGGTGTTACAGTCTTAGCAGACGTAGGGTAGACACCCTCGTTACGCGCCCCGCCAAGATAACTCATGCCACACAGATTTGGTCGGTTGCATATTTTATTCGACTACTGCTACGAATGAAGCTAGAATCTATATCGAGTTGGCATGTAGATTCTTTATTGTAATGTTTGAAACTTTGGTTGGGGAACATTCTACTAAAATAACAGCCTGAACTTCCACTGTAATGGATAATAACATACTAATATTATTATCAACACCTGGATATTTACAACTATACATTAAGATACTATGTACTAAAGTAAATAATACTAGTGGTTGAACTCGTAGTAGAATCTCAATGCTACTATACGATTTATTAACATGTTCAAAGTTTGTCACATATATCCACCGCTGGCAGGGGATGGCGGCACTGCTGGCTCATTTGCAAACCATAAAAGAACTTTAAAAAATTCTATTTTTTTTCACAGGAAACATTGATGTATTGCCTTTGTTTACGTAATATAATAGTGTATTTTTAGGTTGTTTTTGTTTATATCATCGGAAAACTAAGTTGAATCAACTGAAACATTTCGTTAAG
>DWKA01000715.1:0-14962 GCA_018249155.1 Panoquina ocola ocola
CCTTCCCTTCCTTTTCTAAATCAATGGTTTTAAAGTAAACTTGATTACCTATTAAAGTGGAAACCTATAAAACCGTTTTCGATTACAAGATAATTTTAGATTGAGTTACAACATTTAAGATGATAATTGTTTGAATTAAATTATCAGTTTTTTGTGATAATTGTTCGGTTTTTCTGTGGGTTTTTAATATAATTATTCATACTTTAATTCAAACTATTTTCGCCAATAAATAATTACGAGTAATTGTAACTACCTTCAATTTTATTAGCACAAATCTTGCCATGATTCTTTTTGTTTCGTTGGAAATCGAACCCACAATATATTTCAATTTCAATAATTTATGTCTATTTAAGAAATAACACGAAAATCCCCCATTTTGGCATTGATGAATAATGATTAAAATGTAAATATTTGCCTGCTTAATGTCGACGATTCAATAAGCCAAACTTTGTGACAAAGTTCCACGTCTCCACGCTCTCGTAGCCGCGGCCGTTGACCTCTGGCGTAGCGCCAATTGGGCTACACGCGTAGCGATCAGATGCAACCCTTGTAAACAGCTAGTTAATTATGCATACAAATACGATACCTTATAAAAGCATCTAACAAGGCAAGTTAGGATACTAATCGAATATTGATTTTATTGGCAACCATTTTGAATCGAGTATCTATTAAGCTTCAATGAGTTGCAATTATTATTGTAAAAAAGGGGAAATTTATTTTTATTCCTGTGATAATAGTTTTAGTAATTATTACGTTAGCTTCTAATTATATTTTTCAATAATCTATCCATCTATCTGTCTGCCAATTCGCACTTGGCCTGCGTGGCGGACTACGTACCCCTGGACCTGTACCCCTCATATTGTTAGAGGAGACACGAACCAAAAGGTGGGACAGATATGGGTTGTAATGATGAATGAAAAATGATGATCCATCTATCTTTGGACAAAATAGTAAGTAAAACAATAACAATGGCCATGACTTTAACATCCCATAACTACAACTAGAAGAATTATTATTTGCATGTACGTTCGTAATATCGCAATAATAGCTACCTAGAAAATACGGAGCGTTTTGTTTCATTAAAATCGTTACGGAAAAGAAAGTGGGGTGTCCATTCAACAGCCTGCACAATGGGACGGTATTGTGGTCTGCACAAGTAGTTCTAGAGCGGCTATAAATAGTCTGTTTGTGTTTATTTAATACTAGCTGCCCGCCCTTGCTTCGCTTCGAGAAAAATATAGTTAAGCTGGCTATAAAGTAGCGCGGACTTTTTTGTAGTATTAATTGGGACCAACATTTTTAATGAACATTATGTTCGGCTATACCGAACCGTTTTGTCAGCGCACGCTGGTAAAATATTTTGACAATCTTAATGTTATTTTTATGTTTAAAACTACATAGAATTCTATTAAAAGTAATCGGAGCTTGCTTCAATGAGATTCAAAAATGTTTGTAGTATAATTGTGACTGTATTGTATTTGTATGTACAAGTAGATATTATTTTATTTGTATTTTTTCACTTGAATAAAGGAGTTTCGTGGCACACGTTGACATCCAATTAATATTCTGTTTGTACGCCCCTGGTACGCCTAATTTGCAACTTTGACGTCGACAAAAACAGAACGAAACATCTGAAAAACATTTTCGAAGGGCCATTAATAAAGAGGCCTTCCTTATTGGCTATAGACGACGTGATCACTTACCAATTTACCATCAAGTCACCTCGTTTGTCGATTACAAATTATATAAATTTTTTGGGTTCCTTATAGATCTACTAACACCCCCTGTTATTTATTTTTTAGTATTTTTTATGTACAGAATTTACAATTCTGCCGTTTTATTCTATGATTAGATGACCATGACCAGTAAAAACTTTAATAGGAGTTTAAAATACTAATTATGTTTTAAATAGAATTCCAAATATGTCATCATAGATTTTTTTATAATTCCCAACAACAAAAGTATTAGAAAAAAACGTTTATTTCAGCAATATTAGATACATGTACAGTAAATGGTTACTCAAAAACATTAAAAAAACCTAAACTTGTTGCCATTATTTTGTTTTCCATAATGTATGTATCTTGTCAATTCAGTAGCCTAGCAACAGCCAACTCATTTTCAATATTCAGTCTAAACATCTGTCGATAGTTAAAACGTCCTTACGTTATTGCTTACGCATGCTTACATAATTTGTGTAAAACTGTTTTCAAGGTGACCACGCAACTTGCCTCTAGCGGTAAACGGTTTATATACGTCACTACCCTTTTCTTATAATCCGATTTACGTGGTGTATCATTGTAGTATTTAATTATCGCAACTGCGTCTCTATCAAAATATTATGTTACATTCATAGGTATTATTACGTACGTATACGACGAATAACACTTTATTGTTTTAATAATTTAATTTATAGTAGTAACAAACAACTAAACATACAAACATACGCATTTAAAATATTAGTAGGATGTCACATAATTTCAGATATCTACACGACTTCAGCTGCTTCATACTGGCATTCGACCAACGCCATCTGTTGAGACAACGTTAAACTCGTAAGTAATGCATCTGACAGTTGGGTAAAAAAAAAGATAAAATAACAAACTATTTTATTACAAAGCTTTAATATACTGAACTAAAATCCTTCTTTCTTCTACATAATTATAATACAATAAATATACCAATTAGGTATATCCATTTATTTAAATTCTATTACTTAATTATTTTTAACATACTCGTCCTCTATCACAAATATCACAATGCCAAACAAGTTTTACTTCAATCCTGTGTGACAGTCATCCATGCATATTTTTTTTTACTTTTTTTTATTAGCAATTCAGTAAATTGGCCCGAAATGGACAAAAGCCAATATATTTATCCGTTGGTTACGACCAGCGGGGCTACGCAAATATTTTGCGGACAAATAATTGCTGCAAATATGTACTTCACTATATTGCTTTCAACGGATTTATTGTATTTACTTGTTCAATTCTGTATTGTTTCCGTGTGTTCTACCTCCAAATGGAGTAATCTAATCTAATTAAGTGATGTATTTAATTCGGTGACAATGACTTTATTATTTTTAAATTAAACATTTCATTCACCTTTCTTACATTGTAGCGAAACCATTCTTCTATTTCAACGCTAACGCCATCTAGGTTACGTTTTGGGACATTATGTAATAAAAAGGAATTAACCAGATTACCCCTCACATTGTGAGAGGAGACCCGAGCCCAGCAGTGGGACGATTATGGGTTGTAATGATGACGATGAACCAGGATTATCGGGATAATATGTATCCTATGTGTTATTCCGGGTTATACCTAAACTATCCATGTACCAAATTCATCGAAACCCGTTTTCACATGTATAATATAAGTACGATTACAATCATTTTTATTTTCGTTCATGAAAGGTGAGTAATGTTTTAATTAAAAATTTAGAATTCGACGCCTAACATTCTTAAATAGCAACTATATCAAAGTGATTAGCTATTAATATTTATCAGGCGCTACAACAAATATTTTTTCCCCATTTTGTGACCCATAGAAAAGGTTATTATTAGTCATTACTACGAGTGCTACACCAGAAATGTATATGGCAGAACTTTAATTCATTGAAACCAGCGATTCGCTTGTTAAAAACTTTTGTTTACTTAATTAACGTTTGTTAGTTTGGGTTACTACATTTCCTAAAGAGTCTTTGTTCTTCTTCGACGACCTCGTGGTCTAGTTGGTAGTCATGGTGACCTGCCTGCTGCCTGCGAAGCGAGAGGTCCCGGGTGAGAGGTACCTAATTGTTTTTACTTAACTCTTCTTGAATTGTTAATCCAAATGTGTATAGTACTACAGAATGCTTAACTAACATCGAGCTTCGGAATTTTCTAGATCACATTACATCTATAAGGTTACATGCTCGATGGTAACTGATTACAATTCCGAATATGAAACACCAAACAAACAAACAAAGATGCAACGTAAGGTCTCATTCACAACACTGACCGATGCGTGAAGGTTTGTGTGAACACTGATTTCTGAGTTTACCATCACCGCTTATGGTCACGACCCACCCTCGTTGATAAGCTAGATATCGGCTGCGCCTTTGTCTTTTCCGATGAGCTCATTTGAAAACTGCACTCTGAAACGACCTGCTCCTAAAATGTTATGTAATCATGTGATTCCTTTTTGAAAAATGTTTACATACACCGTGTTTACTTGTCTCCTGTTTTTTACCGTTTCGATCATTGCCACGAAGAACGTTGAGGGGTAAGTTTATAAATTTGCCGATAATCTAAGCTAAGACATTTAAAATAACCAAGCAATCGCAGTTTCTGTATTCCGAACCCATTTGTAGTTAAAAAATGTCTGAAGCAAAAAAAATGTGTTTAAAATGCTAAAGAAAATCTATTTTTTTCTAGATCCCTACCAATTCTGCAACGGACCGTAGAAAACTTGTTTGGAGAAAGATCTGAAGTCATCTACCCTGGAGCATGCAAATCGATACGAACATCCACTCGTCAATCAAAAATGTGCAACAGAGAACCCGGTCTCGTCTCGGTACTAAAAGTAGCTAAACTACAGGCTATTACCGCTTGTGAAGAGACCTTTCAGTACGACCGGTGGAATTGTTCCGTTATCTTCAACAGGAAAGCGAAGAGGAGCATATTCAACAAAGTCTTCCGAGAGACGGCTTTTGTTCACGCGCTGATCGCAGCATCGATAACTCACGCCGTAGCAAAGGCCTGCGCGTCAGGGGAACTGTCTCGTTGTTCGTGTATTGGAAGCTTTAGAAATGCGAGCTTACAATGGAAAAGTGGCGGCTGTGGAGACGATTACAGGTACGGGAAGAGAATAACTAGAAACTTTCTAGAACTTAGGTACGCTGGTACTGATCAAATTGCTGAGATACTGAAACAAGATGTAAATGTTGGTATTGACTCTATTGGAGAACAGATGAGGGAGGTTTGCAAGTGCCACGGGTTCTCTGGATCTTGCACAACGAAGACTTGCTGGAAGCGGCTCGGTCCCTTCAACTCTGCAATGGGTTTGCTGAAGAAGCACTATCATCACGCAGTAAAACAGAAGATAGTTAACTACACGACGAAGAGAGCTGTAACTCCAAAAGTTAGGAAGAGAATGAAGATTAGTAAGAACACGTTGGTGTATTTGCAGAAGACTCCAAATTTGTGTGTGAGCACGAAAGGGAGGGTGTGTAAGGACAGACATAATTGTGCGACCTTGTGCTGTGGGAGAGGCTACATTGTGTCGAAACAGTCAGTGAGTTCCAGGTGTCGGTGTAAGATGATAGATTGTTGTTTTGTTGAATGTGATACGTGTGTAGAGGAAGTGGATCATTTTATATGCAAATAAAAGGACAGTGGTGGTAAGTGGTAAGATGTATAGGCGGTCACATAATCGTAAAGAAACTACTAGTAATCCCAACTTTACAAGTAGCAAAATTGCAACTTTAAAGGCATTTATCTCCTTTTTCAACCCGATTATTAATAATAACAATGAAATTTACCTATTTATTGATAAATACATTTTTTTTATTCCATAATATCTGTGTTTCTGTTCTTTTTTATTTTCATTGTAACTTCATTCTTTCGCAACTTACTTACTTCGCACTTTCATTGTTTCGCAACTTACTAGCGACATCTGTGAAGTCAAGGGAAATAATTTAATGTTACCCGTACAAGTTTACAGATTTTGTGATAGATGTCGTCGATGCAGTTTGATAGATGCCGTCAGGATTGAGTCACAAATATTTCAGTAAAATGAAGAGTGCTTATTTTTATTAAGTATTAAATGGAATATTATATTTTACAAAGATAATATGAAAATTGAAATTTATAAATTAGTAATTTTGGTTTTCTGAAGCGGCATCTATTGAACAGCTGCATAAACTTGTTAATTTCAAACTATATAACACAATGAAATAGTAAGATAAACTACTAAAAGATGGCGCTGTTAGCAATGACCAAAAACGAAATGTAGTTTAAGTTTTTCTATTTTATTTATCCCTCAGTTTTTGTTTTGTAAAATATTAAGCTCGAAGTCAATACACATTACCTTCATATTCGAATTCCTGGTACGCAGTGAAGTTTAATTCGATTCTTATATTTTGCTGTAGCGATCAGCGCGTGAACAAAGATGCACAGAAGATAAGATCGTCTTAAATAATTCATATCGATAGCGAAATTCTATATGCGTGGAAAGTATCTACAGGAAAAGAAGGTACGTACTATCTACAGTACGAGATACGACGAACAATTATATAATTTATACCATTATATATTTATATCTACGCTTTTAAATGGACTTAAACTATCTATGTAATGTAATAAATGAAGTAGGTTCAACCGTGTGTTTATCATTAACGAAACTAATAACTACTAATAAACAATACGACAGTCTATTACTGATCTGAAAAAGAATCCACAGTATTATTATGACGCCTATAAATTGACCCATAACCATTACGGCAGGCCACAAAATTGCGGTTTGTTTTCGATGTAGACTTATAATTATGATGTCAGAAAAAAGTTTAAAAGTCGGCGGCGTTGAGATTTTATTTATTTATTGACCTCGATCGTGATGCCCCTACTAAGTGTAACTCGACCGAAAAATAGATTAATCAATGGGTGAAAAAAATTTAAAATGGGTATATGTTGTCTTCCATAACAGTTAATAAACTTAATACACGGAAAAGTTGCTATGATAAATATTTTTATTATTGGGCTGAATAAATCGTACGTGTCAGTTCACATCTTTAATATGATAATTCGGCTATATTTCCTAAATCACGGTACCTAGTATTTTTCACCACTCCGAGTACCTACCTACTTCCGGACCTTTCAGAGGCCCTTATTTAAAAGCCGCTGATATCCGAGGGCCTTACTCATGAGCCAGTTGTACCTCAAGTCGATCCTTCCATCAGCCTTTGGAAGTCCACTTCAAGAAATAGGCTAGATCGACAGTCCTCGCGAGGGGGGAATCCTACATTTAATTTTGCAAGAGTCTGTACCTACCAAATGATAACTCCGTAGGTATAATGTTAACCTACATTATTAAAAATTATTTGCACTAAAAACTTATAATTTAAGCGTGAATTAAATCTATTAAATTCCTGCCTCTGTCTTATAGTAACGCTCGTACCGGACTAGCCGAGACAACGTCAGTAATAATTATACCAATTACCGCCTATTACGCTAAACCCTTTATTACCCGAAGTGAATCTCGCGAATTGAATTTAATACGATCACATTTTTACCTATAAATTTTAACCGAATACTTTAGTTAATTACGAACTATATAATTAGGAACTTATTTCATGTTTTCTCTACATACCTACTTACATTAGGTAAGTGATTAAAGTTTTCCATTATCGTGCAAGATTGAAAAAGTATTTGAATATGTTTATCATAAATGTGGAAATTATACGATAGGAAAGTCTTCATAATATTAGGACGAAAGTAAAAATAGCGAATGAAAATTTCCGTACTCAAAGGTGAGTAGTCTGCCAATCCGCACTTCGCCAGCGTGGTGGACTATGGCCTGTAACCCCTCACATCATGGGAGGACACCCGAGCCCAGCAGTGGGACAATTTTGGGTTGTAATGATGAGGCACTGAAAATAGTGCCAGTTCAGTAGATTAATTATTTTTTTTGCAATAAATTTTATAAAAATGTTCCCAAGAAAATTCATAAATTGATACATCTGCATACTTAGCAATAATCAATTATTAAATTAACCCCAACCCTTTATTACCCGAACAACAATCACCAATAAACAATGACACAAACGAACTTATCTCAAAACGGAAAACGCGTCTTAATCCCATTTCATTGGAGGATTTAAATTCAGAAGGCTGTCACGTTATCGGTTAACCCTACGACTGCTCACCGACCACTAGATAACGTCTCAATCTTGAAAACAAGAAAAGAACATCGCTATCTAAATACCGAACGGAAATCGTACGTCGGGCCCGATTATTAATGTTTGCTTAACTCGATGGAACTGTCGATGTTAACGTCGAGTCGTTTTATAAGGCATTCGCTTAAATGTCTGGAATGTTCTACTTTTTTTAATTACGTCATATGAAGAGATGAGTTGATGTAAGTGAAATGGTAAAATATCAGTAACATATTTGTGAGAGGGCCGATTTTAATCACTACTAATCAGGCTGGTAGAACACCTTACCATTTATAAATTATGTCAGTACATAATGTTGCATGTTCTTTTAACTACAAGTTTGGGATATTGTATAACGAACTGGCACAAACCAATAATAGGTCTTAGTTTTTTTCAGTGAAGTTGACAACGATGCATATTCTTTGGGTTTCATACATCATTTTATATTAATAATAAACATAATTAAGGTTTACAATAAGTCTATATAACATATTAATTATATCTTTTGTAGAACCCTGACTACAGAAAACGAACGCTAACGCAAAGCAGATCGATTTTCTTTCTACTTTTTTTATTCAACACATATTTATAACAATACTTCGAATAATAAATGTAATTTAACGCTTACTGTATGATATTACATATCTGTTTTGTAAACAATTCCAGACGATTCCAGAAATCCCTGATTCGAAGATCTATCTCCAACATCGATGTACGCATGAAGACGTAAAATACCGTGGTTTTTGTTTTGTCCGTCTGTCTGTTGAAGAGGGCTCGCTTAATTAATTATGTTAAATAATGCGATATTATGCATATCGCATCACGTAGATCGATTCACACGGAATGCTAGTGGTTTGACGTTCATGGCGCTTTTACATTTTAATGTTTTGAGTTGCGTCTACACAACGGCATATTACAGGATGTTTTGTTCCGGTATATAAATACATGAATAGTTTTGGTGACTATTTATTATTAAGTAATTATAAACATGTATATTATATTTAATAATAATTTTAAATTAGTTTCCGCCCGCGGCTTCGCCTGCGTGTACGTAATTATATGGTTCAGCAGTTTTTTAGTAAAAGTGTAACAAACAAACATACAAACTTTCACATTTATTAGTAGGATTAAAAATTTGAAAGACAAATTATAAATATGGACGTAAGCTGTTCTTCGTAACTTAAAAAACGAGAAACGCACCAACAATTATTCAAACAATTGTATAAATATAATATTTTTATTATTTATACATTTTTTGTTTAAATATATTAATTACCACCCAGTATTAAATACTGAGAATTTACACAATATCAAGTATTTTATTTATATTGTTAATTTATCGCAATTGCTAAAACGGCTCAAACGTATCCTAAGTGATACTTAAAACATACTTAAAACTTAATTATTGGGTTTAAAAGGACTGTCAAAAGCATTGGTCGGATTAATAAACAATGGTTCTATTCAAGAGCTCCTGTTTAGCGAATTTTGTCAATAACTTAACAGTTGAAATCATTGGTGCGGATAATGGTCTTGCCTCACACGTATATTTTTTATTGTTTGTGGATCATTACTTTCTTTTGGATCATTTAGGGATGTTACAAAGTCATTGGATCGGAAAATGACCACGCTTTTGGTACTAAGCGAGCCGAGAGGGTTAAATACGCAGAGGCGATGGTACCTACTTCGGGAGAATCTGTTGTATTGACAAAAAATTTTGCTAATTATGGAAAGGCTTACATGAAAGAATTTACCTTACCTTGAATTAAGAGGTATCTTTCATTGATTTGTTTGAGGAAAAGAAAGCAAATGGACATAAGGCCCTTCTGCTGCTAAAATCTGATGGAAACTGCTGTTAAAATCTGAACTTGATAAGCCCTGATTTATCATTGTATTTTATCTTGTAATTTTATGTTTCAAACTTTTTCTTTATAATGTAATAAATTACCACGAAAATCAGGAAATAATTTTACTCAAGGGAATGCGGACGCTGAAAACAGAATAATCAGATAATTATCACCACCGTTTAGCTTTAGAAAATTATTGAAAATACTGGTGTACAGATTTCCTCCCGATATTTTCCTTCACTAAAAAGATAATCTATTTTTTCGTAAAAGGAATTAAGGGTTCCTAATTTTTTTTAATCTTTATAAAAACCCTAATAATAATTTTATTGTAATGTTGACCGCTTGTGGCAAAAGTTTCTTGAGCTCTTGGCCGTGCTTCGGTGGGCTAGTTAACCCGTCCTTGCGGCCTTCGGCAGGCTCAAAAACTCCCAACAATTAGGCTGGCCACCAACCCCTCCACCAATCCGCACTGAAGCAGCGTGGTGGAGTATGCTCTAGGTCTCCTCAGCTACGGGGAGAGTCCTTGTGTGAGCCGTTAATGAGTCGACGCCATGTAAAGTAAACGTTACTTGTGTAAACATTAAAACATTACAATTTAACTACAAAAATTTAAAACTAGCCTATCTCTGCTATAAATAAGTGCTCGTATTTCAATTGAAACGACAATGCTGTTATCTGCTAAGATTTATTAGGACATTTCTGTAGATCGAATGCCATTTGTACCTTGTTCAACAACTTTGCCTACAAATAAATGTATCTTGTATCAGTAAAGGGAATAATACTAAGTAACTAAGCGAATTTACCCGTATCGATAGATATAATTACATAAATAACATTGTAAGGATCTCAAAGAGCATTCTTGACTTAAAAAACTTACACAAAATGGTCAAGGATATCGCCGGGTGTTACAAAGGCGATTATTATCATCCCTTACCGAACTGAATCCTGCCAATTATGTGTACAGAAACTTAGGTATGTGTTGTACTATTCGTGTAGCGATAAAAATATAGTAAACGCACAGTCTCGCTGTCGGTTTCTGAACTCTCGAATAAAAGTTTTCAAGCTATCTCACTTTTGTGTTTGACATCTTAAAACTTCTTAGTAACTTTTTTTTTACTTTTTTATTATTTGCAGAACAAATTAAAACAAGCAGATTCCATTTGTTTCACATAGTAAAATTTAACTTCGTAGGATAGAAGGAAGCAGTTCTCATTCTACCTGCAAGTTTTGAGTCAAACAAACATTACAATTTAACAAACATTTCAAGTGGTTCGGAAATATTAAATTTTTCTTGGAAGTATAATATAACTTCACCGGAACTAGCCCAGCGTACATTACGAAATAATTATGTGATTGTTTAAAAAAAACATGATGAGGAGTTCCTTTCGCCATTTCTTAGATAAAGGATTTTAAATTTAAATTGTAGAAATTGGTAATCGATCTAATCCGAAATCTTCGGATTGACTATCGCAAATGTTACACTTTTGTACAGATTTGGAAGTCATTTGCCATCGTCAATCTAAAGATTTTGGTTGAGATTATTAATTTCGGGCGTATTAAACCGTTGATCGACAATCGTATGCGGTGGGACAGCTGAAAGCAAAAATCTACTAGCGCATATGCCCTTGCGCACTTACCTGTGTCTTGAATGGCGCATGTTCATTTAATCTCCTTACAATGAGTGTAGGATCACTAAACGCGTTTTTATTTTGTTTGTGACACAAGAACAGTTATACAGTACCATTCGGGGGCTGTGGTGCGCGTGATTTGTTCACACAAAGAGGATTGCGCTCGCGTGCAACTATTGCCTATGTATTCTTTTATTTTTAACTAGTGGCCCGCCCTCGCTTTGCTTCGGGAAAAAAAATCTATTAATGGTAGCGTGATGTTATATAGCCTATGGCCTTCCTCGATAAACGGGCTATCCAACACTGAAAGAATTTTCCAAATCGGACCAGTAGTTCCTGAGATTAGCGCGTTCAATCAACAAACAAACTCTTTAGCTTTATAATATTAGTATAGAAGTGAAATAATTAGGTAATAGTATCTATGATGCCAGTTATAAAGTTATGTTAGGCCCTTCCTATTTTAAAATATAGCACATGCTGTTGGTATAGAATTGTAAGGCAACTTCTTCTTAGGAGAACACTTAAAAAATACACTCGCCTGTTCGTAAAATCTATTTATATAATTATATTGTATCATGTCTTCCTCGTTTAAACCGTAATTTAGATTATTGCCATATTTATTTTAAGTTTCATGTGCTGCGAACGGATAAAGACTAGGTTGTACTGTGTAAAAATCGTGTTTGACAGAATTTTTCCCCGTTTAAAGTTGCAAATAAAAAACGGCGTCTAAATAAGCGTCAGCACAATGTATTTTTATTTACTTATTGTAAAATACAATATATGATACAAAAGTACACCTCAAATAATTATAGCCAGCACAAAATAATTTTTAAAAGCATTTATATAAATACGTAAATAAAAGTTTTTAAAAATATATGATATGAATGGACACAGTTTGTGTAAGGGTTCTATTTATTCTCCCTTCCAGTTGTGTTTTGTCCCCACGATAGAGACCGCACGAGGCTGGCTGAAGTGCGTTGATAATCAGGAATGACGTCCAACGGGTACAAGGTGGTTTTGTTAATAATATCATCTTAATCTCTTCATTCGTAGCAACCAACGTTTGGTTCAATTGCTTTTTTATCTGAGCTATCGATTTTGAGGTGTATAATATCATGTACCTATTTGTGGAAATCATTTACACCGATTTGTAAAAATACATAATTACCTACCTATGTACGACAGAATTGGCATAAACAAAGACAAGTATACCTATTATTTTTTATTTCCCTTATCTTTAGATTCCATTAGGTACTTTGATATTAAATGATTAATTCGCATTAGGTATAGGTTTTTTAAAACACACTTAATTATGGCATTAATTGTTTACCAGAAATATTCAATTTAATTTTTTTTAATGACAAGATAATAATATGATTTTCCAATTACAACAATAATGTTCTGCTCAGCTTTTAGATCAAAACCTCTTAATATATATAAATCTCTTGTCACGATGTTTGTCCGCGATGGACATTTTGATCCAACTTAAGATATAGGATACTTTTGAATCCTATAGATGGCGCTGTTATCGAGAATCTATAGTGCTGCGGAACAACGTCCACCAAGTCAGCTAGTTATATTGTATTTTTAGAAAGATATCTGAACACACACGTAGTATGGTCAAAATTGGACTGGTATTTCACGTTGATCACACTCGAAGCGTGAAAGACGCGTTTGTCCGTGCATCTTTTAAATTATGTATGAAAACTTTAATGTATTATTTAACACGTAGCCAAGTTTCGACACATTCTTTGCAGGCACCCTGTAGAGAGTCCTTACTGAGGAACTTGGCGCAATTCATGAGCGGCGAGCGTGCGAAATATTAATTTAAATGACAAAGTAAATCTTTAATTTTATTCATATTTATAACCGTTCACTTAGTATCTACTCAATATTTATTGAAGTAAATTTCTAACAGTATTTTAAGTAAAAATTCAAAGTCATAACAGATAGGAACATCGAATGTTGTTAGTATTCACTTAGTAAGAGAAGCACCATTTGTTGAGAAAAACTATAGTTGAGTTATTATCAGTAACCCTAGTGTGATTTTTTTAACTACTTAATTAATCGTTTATGGCAAAATCTACAGTAGTTAGATATCTGATTTTCCTAATATCAAACCGTTATTTATCGGCTACAGAATAGTGTAACTTTTTTTTCAGTCACCACCCACGAAGTAACCTCGTTCTTTTTTAACTTGGACCACACTGCGACGGTATTTTTTCCACGATGTCTCGTTGGATTGACAACCTGACAGGCCCAAGTTGCAGTAGTGGTTTGTCAATGAAGGAGATTCTACAAGATAAAGAACATGTTGTTAATTTTTATATTAACACATTTACGCTATCATTAATTTATTATAGAAATGATCGAAACACAAAATTGTACATAATAGTTTTCAATATTGATGTAACAGTAATTACAATGATTACAATTTATGGATCTTCTAGGCACCTTAAATAGGTATTACTCGTACTTATTTACTACTAATATTATAAGTGTGAAAGTTTGTATATTTCTATTACAAAAACGTAACCTAGATGGCGTTGGCGTCGAAATGTGTTGCAGTCTAAATTCCACGCAGGCGAAGCGGCGAGCGGAAACTAGTAATATAATAAAAAAATTGAATGACATTTGCCCATTTTTATTTTTTTATTACGCCATCGCTTTTGCCAATAATTGGAAAAGGTGTGGCAAGTACAAGAGTAAAGAGAGAATTCTACCATTTCGTTATAGTTAATATTAACAACAATAGTTGATGATAGTTAAAGAGGAATATAATTATGACCTAATACTTTTTTAAGGCATCAGTTAATTTCAAAATACCCAACAATATAATATGTAAATTGGCACCTACAAAATACTTTTAATTTATATCGCGATAAAATCTTTCGACGTCGTCGAATGTATTTTGCACACAAAGCGGTTGATTGCGCGCACTTATTTAATGGCCACGAAAACCGCGACTTAGCAGGGAAATCGCTTTAAATATCGTCTTAAACGGTAAAAAAAGAAGACAAAATGTGTCATTTAAATCGTAATATAAGTTCAAGCTGTAGATAAATTGCACTTTCAGTGGTATAAGGGTACAATTACACTGTAAGTACACTGGAAGTGTGCCCTTGTTCTACTGAAGGTGCGAAATATACTAAATATTTTGTTAAGAGATAGACAAGTTTATAATTATATATCTAATATTGCTAGAATTTTACGGGTGAAATTTTTATTAAAATAATTACTTTAGAAGATTGCCTGTTACATAATAATTATAGTAGGGGAGCAAGGGGCTAGTTGTAACAATTTTAACAAATCATCTTATATCTCGTAAAGATTTGGCTAAACTACCACTAACTAAAATTTGATTGATACTCTAACTATTCTTCTATTAAATCTGATCGAAAAAATACCAAATGTACCGTTAATTATTTTACAATTAATTTTTTTTCTTTAAATGGGCAGTGTTACAACTTACCCCGGACTTGGGGTTAGTTGTAACAACAGTTGGGGCAAGTAGTAACAACAATAAAAAACAAAAATGTGACACTTTCAATCATTTATTTTTCAACGAACTAGGTATTT
>DWKA01000716.1:0-14958 GCA_018249155.1 Panoquina ocola ocola
TGGCATGCAGGTAGATGTTATGACGTAGGCATCCGCTAAGAAAGGATTTTGATCAATTCCACCCCCAAGGGGATAAAGTAGGGGATGAAAGTTAATACTCTTAACGCGAGCGAAGCCGCGAGCAAAAGCTAGTTGGTCATATAATTAAATGTGACGATTCATTAATCACGCTCCAAGAATTGATTACTATATGTACTATTATATAATATTGATGTATTATGAAACAACAGCTGCAGTGGGGTCCCTAAATGAAATTAAGAAAGCCCTAACAAGGGGATAATGTGTATTATTGCGAGTGTAAACGTAAATGCCAGCAGTAATAACACTCGTTGTAAACGGGGATTTAAATGGAGACGTAATGCAACGCTAAAAACCATTTACAGTTTACACGCCGCATACGTACTTGGGTCTGAGGGAGCGGCCACACTATACTGCAGCCTCGAACTCGTGGGTGGCATGTTTGACGTAAACTCGGTTTTTATGAAGTTACAAAAATATTCTTATTGTATACATTGCATATAGTTCCTGGCTCATGTTAAATATAAGCTTACCTAGTTTAGGCTTGACTGGAAATATTAGTACCGTGACTACCCCTATCTTGAAATTATCAAAAAAGACGATTTTATGATCATATTGTAAATATTTAAATTATTTAACATGAATTTAATTTTTTTTACAAATAAATATTAGAATTACATTTCTTAGTTATTAGGGTCGCTCATGAAAATTTATAACGAGTACAACTGGCATTGCATAATGAGAGTTGTTATGTATGTATTTGTGGACGATGGGTGTCGTTGCCATGGCAACAACATAATAAAATTAGTGTGCAACTGATTAGCGAGTTTGGCTCTACGATATCCTCCATTATATTGTATTTATGCATTAAACATAACAAGAGTGTAAGTATGATTGAACTGTGGTATAATGGGTACAGTGATGTGCGCGAGCACCTTTATATTACTCAATCGTAATTTTGTTTGCGACGTCCGCTGAATCTCTGTTGCACACAAATTTAATTCCATTTCGATAGTGCCCTCGAACACCACGCTGTTTCACTGTCCGCGAACAAACTATAAGCGAAGTAACACCACTTTTTATACACGTTTTAGATTCAAAAATGTTTAAGCTGCAAACGAAATAAATTAGCAGTGAAAGTCCATTTTATTGAATATTTTAAGACGTCGCTGTGCTATTATTAATTAGTCAATTTATAAAGCAATACTAACACATAGATCAGCTACTGAACGGAGGTGCCACTATAAGCGTATACTTGCTAGTGACTTGCTACAACTATTATAAATATTACCGTAAATCTTTGATTAAATTAAAATTGTATCAATGTGTTTAAGCATAAATCCACGGCCGAGGAAAATTCAAACATTTATGTATTTTATTCCTAGACGATAATAATTTGATATATAATACGTTGTATAAATCGTAGTCAAGGCTAACTATTAAGGCCGTAATAAAATGCTTTCAATAGTTTCAATCCACGATGAATTAAATTTAAAATCCAAAAAAGTTTTAAGTCATCGTGTATCTCTGGCGGTATGGCGAGCGGCTGCCGTTGTAGTCTCGGTTGCAATTACGGCCCCGCTCCCCAAAGACCGCCAGAGCTTAAGCTATAATTGAGACAGAATTTACCAGAATTCAAGAAGCTGTTAATTATTATATATGATTACTGTAACAAGTACTCTTAACATGCAGTACTTTAATCCGTAGAGACACGATTTTGCTACAACTACATACATAATAGGAAATAGTTCTACTGATCGATTTTTATAATAAACACTCAATTATCATAATATTACACATAAATACGCGAACTTTTGTGTGCAAGTTACACACACACCCATACACACAACACACACGCACACATAAATGCACACTTCTATACTCATCTCGCAATAATATAACTGATATGGACCTACTATTTAGTGATTAGTTTGAAAGGTTATTCGCGGTTCACTGAAGGCGTCGTGTGGGGTCACCGGGCGCGTGGCCGCTAATCATGAGCCCTCGCGGTTTCCCGCCGGCCAGTAATGGGGCTGCTGCTAAATCCGACGTCGGTTTAAATACGGACGAAAATGCCTGGCCACGTAAAGCTCTCTCATCTAGCGAGAGGTCTGCGCTGTGCAAATCCCGGAATTGGGTTTCCACAAATACTTATGAAGCGCAACTTCTGTTTTATTTGCGGGTAGCTATCTGTTGGTAATAAATTAAGAGCTTTCATTTTAAGCTTAACACAAACACAACTACAAGAATATTGACATCTAGACTGACAATAGAAATTTAATGTCATCGAATTGAACCCATGATTCTTTGAATGGTAGCAAAGTATGATAACCATAATCATTGGGCCTCATGGGTCATCAAACGTATGCGAAAAAATCTAAAGCCATGTCGATCGCCGTTGCTATTTATAGATAGCAGTCATTGCAGAGATTTTTAAGTTCTGATAGCTTGTTGAGCCTCTGTTCACAATATACACAGAACTAGTGTGATATGCGGTTCAGTGGTCTAATCACGAGGAGAGTTTCAGGCTGTATCGAGGGCTGATAAATCAGATACGGTTTTCAGCAGTTGATGAAAATCAAGTAACACTGTACTGTGGTGCTATTTAATGAAAATATACCTGACAAGTTAGAGTAAAAGATCATGTCTCAAGAAAGTCGTCGTCAAAGTGTATTACCATCCATCGACTAGAACGTTTCAAATCTCGCATGCAAATTTCATTCATGCCCCGACCAAGTTTTCCGCTTCATATCCGTACTTCGCAAAGTAGTGTTAAAGTTTTTCTTGTATAAAATCCCGTTAAACTGGTAACGGGGCCATGAAAGCGTTAGTAGTCGATGAACGCAGTGCATTAACCGGCCTGCAGATACGAGTCTACTGTAGGAAATCGTCGGCCTATGGATACGCCGCGCGCGTCACTGCCGGCGACGAGCGAGGAGATACTGTCTGCGATATCCCTAATGCTAATTAGTGTAATGTAATTTGATAATGAATGAAATATCAAACAGTCAAGACAAATTGATACATTTTTTATGAAAAGTAAACATTGAAAAGGTATATTTTTGCCATGTCGAGTTTCAGCTTTTTTGTACTGTTGTATATGTCGTGCTGTGGACGCAAAATAAGGGTAGACATGACGAATTCTAAGGATACCTACGAGAAACGTAACAAGATTAACTTACGGTGGCAGTGTATCGCGCCACGCCGGCGGTGGAGCAAGTAAAACAACGCTATGCCTAGAGTTAGGTACGGCGTAGAGGGGGCGCCCGCGCCACCCCTTTTAGTCTAGCCTCGCACCGAGTATCCGATTTCTTACTTACCGACGATATCTCTTACAAAACGCTGCCGTTTTAAGCACTTTTATTTTTGAATTCAGTGCCCATTTGTTTTGCGGGCGTGATATAAAAATAAATTAGTGGGAAATAAAACACGAGGTATTGGGTTTTAAGTTAGTTCTGTTCGGTGCACTTGAGAAAATTCGCTGCGAATACTGTTGGAGTTAGCGACGCTTGCGAGCTGGAATTTCGTTATTCCTGTGTATGTATTACGTGTATTTAAATGTTTTTGTTCAGCGTAACACGTAGCTGTAGCGTAGTTACAATTCTCTGAGAATAACTGGGGATTTAGGGCAATTGCTGCACTAAGCTGGCCAAGTGAAATCTGCAGTTTAGGTAGTTGTAAAACTTTGTGGAACTCTCGAGCACGTATATGCAAGTCCTCAAGACGTTTTCCTTTAACGTACGACTAAAGTTGCGCGCTGAATTTTTAATTTATACTTCGCATACTTTTTTAATTCAAACCTTAAAGTATTTGGGAAGTACCTACTTTATAAAATGAAGTAAGTGCATAGAATATTAATCTAGTACGAATAGTATTACTTACAAAATGTTAAATGTTTTTTTTAACACCAGACTAAAAAGAGGTGTGTTATAAGTTTGAGATGGAAATCAATCCCATCTATCGAAATATAACTATACTTTTTAGACCGTACGGCGGGGGTTTAAAATCTGTTATTAAGACTATTTCAACAAATATTCGTTGTGAACTAATATTTCTGTTCAGATAAATAGAGTTTTAATGAATTAATGAATTATTTATTTCTCCGCAGTAATTGTGATGTAATTTACTGATAAACTTTCAACAACAATTATGATCGAGCGCCGCTGTTTTATTAACTACCCGCTCGGAGTACGCGCGGAAGGAAAATATTTTTCAAACAACCTTATCGTTGTTTTACGAACAAGAGCTTTAACTAAAACAGATTACTTATATTAAATAATTTAGCGTGCAAAGGTTAGCGAAAACGATAAAAAAGATAAAGTTATTCACTTAATTAAATTAATAAGTATATTTAGAATACATATTTGTAGCAATATAAGTGTCAAAAATATAATACTGGTAATATTTATAAAATCCCAAACCAATACATTTAATTACAACTCTAGTTCTTGGTTAATAGTGCGACATTAAAACATTGATGTTAATCTTTCTACGCACTTAAGTACGCAAGTAAGAAAACAACCTTCGGTACATTTCTCCCACATCTATACCTTAGCTACGTCACACATAGAAAAAAACGGCTAAACGCGTCCAAAACGCTATCAAGAAACTAACGTAAGGCCAGAATCGAAATCGATTCTCGGAAATTACTTATACTTATAAGTAGGCGAACATCTGATAAGTGGCCTTCCTGATTGATGCCGCGTCAGGCCGATTGCTCCATCAGCGGCGCTTTGTTGCATGTTCCAGCCAATCGGAATCCGGAATCGGAACACGATTATGGTGCAGCCCTGACGAGCTTTGGAAGGCATAACGTGCTAAGGCTCGATCACTATCGCGTTATAACGCACCCGAACTATTTAGAATTACGTTTATTGTGTTTTTAAAATCTAAGGAGACGTTATGTAGACTTTTCGTTATCAAGAGTTACAGATGCTTTCTCTGCCATTTCTTCTCAACGTTGTCTCAAGTCACTTTTCCGAAACGATCGTCGGTTCGACGTGTTTGACGTTAATAAGAGTATTGTTTGATCCTGTACGAAACAAAAACAGTTGTATTTGAATTTACTTAACAAATAAGGTTACCTTACTTTACATTTCAGAGAAAATTTTTGAATTTCAGGTCAATTGAGGTCATTAACTTTCCTTTCCTTAGTTTGATTGCTTTATAAGTAGCATCTGTGTATAAGTAGCATTCGATGCGATGTGTGTGGTGAGGGGCTATATATTTATGTGTCGAGTTGTTGGTGTTTGTCATGTCTTATTTGTCCACGTCCGCGGCACTCGCGCATTGAATTGTTATGCGGTTCTATGCGTCTGTGGCCGTTTATTTATACACATGTCAACGAAGTGCTGTTATCGCAACCTTGAGTCGATACTAAACACAAGCAGAATTTAGAATTACTTGAATTTATATTGTTTGAGTGTCGCGGTAACGTAAGGCAAAGGCAAACATAATCGACGAATATGACAGTAAGCCTTTTTAAATACTCCTGTAAGTATTAAACTTGAGTAACGCGAAAATTTCCAGTGATGTTGTTAAAGCTTAAATTAATGCATAAAATCAGTTTGAACGTAACAATACACGTCGGAATACGTAATCGTATTAATATGTAAATTGTTCTGTGTCTCATCGGGAAATATAGCTGCTTCGCGCATAATTCACAAGTTGCTGCCGAATTTAGGCGTGGATCAGGGGCATGTTTTATTTCCTGCAGTTCAATATGGAAGAATAAGTATCATAAGTAAAAAAGGAATAATTAAAACATTGTTAATGTATATTGGTCCGCTTGAACTAATCAATTATTATAGTCTGATTTCGAGCGCCAAGCAGCAATCTAGTACTTATTAGTAACAAAATTAAATATCTTTAGTGTTTTAATTATAACTTAAACAAGTTTAACACACAAGTTAAAACATTAATTGCATATACGACAGTGCAGGTAATAACTGAAGAGATGAGCACAGATAGAAGACTGCAGTATCTTGGGCACATGAATTATTCAATGTACAACGTTAGTCGGAAAAACATTAATTTGCAGTAGCAAGCGCAGCTAGTACAGCCAGCACAGCCGAATGTTCACAGTTGCAGCGGAAGGGTTGACTGTAAAATCCTGACTCATTAAAAACTTTTCAACGCTTAATGAAAATCTTATTGAACCCAGTCGCCCGGAGTGCATCGGGAGGTTAGCGGGTCGGGCCGGGGGGCTGAAATGGGCCGGCTAAGTGTATTACGGACGGATCGCTGCCTTTGATTCGTCACATCAAAGACGATCTCGTTCGTTCGTCGCTAAATCGAATCAGAACTGCTTTGTTTCTCCACTATGGTAGGTAGATTTGTAAAGGGCCTCGATTCCTCCTCCTGCGACTCAAAGGCGCCTCTCGGCGCTCCAATAGGTCTCTAGGACGTCGCTATTGCCTCACAAAAAGTTCTCACAGTTGAAATTCAGAAACGTCTTTGTTGGAACTGACAAAAGTTTCCAGGGATCACTTTATTGGAACGCTTTATTAGTTCGCGAATTGTTTCCGAGTTCGTCGAACGAATCATGTCCTTTTCAAATATTTTGCGAGCAACATATATTCTCTTTTCCATTGTGAGTTTTATTAAGAAGTTAAAATATATTTCGTATTACGAGTATATACGGAATTTATATTCATATGAATTCGAAACCTAAATGGGATTATTGCTTAGCTAACGTACTTAGGAACAGCCAGAATTGTGCGATGAATAACAATTAGTCGCAGTATTCTTCAAAAACCGGGGCTGTGGAACAATAAATTCGGCCGCGGCCATAAAGTTTGTTATGCAAGTTTAAACCGCGACAGAACTGCGGAGGATACCAAATATTTAACAACCTGCAATTTATATTCATAATTGAAGACAGTCGTCACGCCCGCGCCCGCTCACGGCGCGCGCCCGCACTGACACATTAAAGCAAAGAGGCATCTAGCCTTCATCTAGCTCTATTTTTCGTGATGCCCCAAATTCTTTCGACGTGGAAATTTGTTGGAGCTTAACGCTTCTACGAACATTGTTATTGTTATTTGTCGAGCAGCGCCGCACATCGGCGGCAATAAACCAGCCGAGGGTTAATTCCGAGGCGGCTTGGCACCGAGGTCGCTTTAAAAACTAAACCAATATACTTCTTAAAATTACACCAGCGTTGGGGGGGTTATATAAGCGAACGTGACCTGAGGAGATTTTGGCAAGCCCCCAGCCTAGACTTACCGTCACGAATTTTTCCTTACATTTATATCCTTAAGTGTGTTAGTAGAATGTATTGCGATATCTCTGAAGAATAGAGTGTAGAGGCTAAACCGATGCTAGGAATTGGCGAAACTGGCCCACGAGTAATAGAAATCTACTTATTTTTTTAAGAATCTAGTTGCCTTTGTGTTTTAGTAGGAAGTATATTAGTGTGTGTATTTTTTTTTGTTCGATAAAATAAAAATTGAAACATACAGATTCTAAAAAGTTGGAGAAAAAATATACTGAACTTCTTTCCTGATAGGGGTATCTCGATCGCATAATCATTTTATTAACTTTTTTTTACACTATTTTTTCTTCTCTTAAGGGTATATTGTTATTATTAAAGGTCGTTTCAGTCGGCCTCTAGTCCGGGGGCAGGTCAGCGGCCGAGGAGCGCCCACGTCAGTGCGCCGCGATTGTTTTCGCAATCGGCCCGTCGTCGCCGCCCGCGGACGTGCCTGACGTGGCTCGTTTCGACAAGTAGAAGGTCATAGTGCTTATATTATCTATACTTTTAATATAAAGAGGAAAGATTTGATTTTTTGTTTGAAATGAAAAGGCTCCGGAATTACTGGACAGATTTAATTGAGATTTGGCATGGAGATACTTTCAGACCATAGAAAGCACACAGGATAGTTTTTATCACGTAAATAAACCCTGAAGGGGGTGAATATGTACCTACTATTTTTCTTTGAAGTAAAGCGAGGGTAAATAAGCTGGTTACTAAGAATTCCAAGCTTTTGTCTGTTCCGTAGAATTGTGTCTAACTATTAATGAACGATAGTAAAAAACTGTCTCTGTTGTTAGCGACAATGTATCTATGGGACCTTTAATTTATAAAATTAAAGAGTTATTGTGCTATTTAATTTGCACGTGCTAACACTCCGCATAAATATAATTTGCTGCGCGTACGTGTTAAAGAAAGATACCAAAAAAGTTCTGCTTCTCATAATAACAATGCTATTTACGACTTCCAACATTGTATTCAAGTGCTGGGTACTATTATTGTTAAATTTCATGAATAAGTCAAATTCCGAAAACTGTAGCGTTAAATTCCCTTGTTACTTTAAAACGGAGTATGAAAATAGAATGTGATTTATTATGCGTATAAAATTGTATCGGTTTCGCAGAAATTGAAACAAAAACAGCGGCAGCGCCATTGGAAATGCGTTACTCACCGGCTGCTACGCTTGTATTCCGCACAATTAATTTTTACAAGCGCATCTACGCCTTTTTATTCTCGCTACGCCGTAGCGCCGTAGCACCGTAGCCGCGCCGTAGACTGTAGCGCGTATTTTTGTAGTTTGTACGGCGTAGCAAACTTCGTAGCTTATGTTTTATTTTTTTTGTAAAGAAGCTTTAGTGTTTTTTACACAGTTGATAATGTTGTGTATTCTGCCGCATTCGCTCATATTTTGCACGTCAACGCTCTATTGGAGCTGGTTTACGATCCCGTCGAGTTTTATGATAATGAACTAACATTGTTTTCTCTGAATCATACTAGCGAACGTTGCGCGTATGAAATAATATAACAAATAGGTACTGTAATGAAATAGTGCTGGCGTATTCATCTCGCTCTCAATCCTGTTTTCTCGTGATACCGAACAACGTATTAAAATGAGGCTTACTTTATGATGACTATTAGTATCATATTGACTTTGGATGAAAAATATTTCTTATTCTTTTTAATAAGTATTATACCTTATTGTTGATACATTGTATACGTTATACGTTTGATTTTAAAGACGATGGTTTCTAACCGTGTTCATATATTCGATGATCTTAAGTGTGATGGCATAATAATAAGAGTATGATGTCTTTATCACAATAACGAGTATTATTTTTTTCAAAAGGCTAATAACCCATTCAATTTTCATATCATCACACTATTCCAATTTTGAAGAGTGGAGTGAGGACCAGGCCTCTGCGATTACGAGGAAAGACATTTTATATCCAATTTAATATCGACTATTGCTAAATGTAAGCACCGGATCAAACAGAAAGAAACCAAAGTACACATTGCAAATTAACGAAGGCAAAGCCTGTCGGTGAAACGCTTAGAACCGCTCAAAGGCGGCTATTACAAACACGCACGCTATTTTAGCGAGCGCCCGATCCCGAACGGTACACTATATTTCGCACGCACCATTTCACACTTGCCGTTCGAAAATTCTCTTTTTAAATTTCGTTAATATTTCACGTGGCGCCATCTGTGTGCCGTTCTCCTTCGTTTATATGTTTTTATTTCATTTCTCGTCCTGCCCTGTTATAAATTGTCGCAGCTCTCGGTACATAAGTGTTGTTATTTGAACATCGTGTTTGTTATGGGGTCACTGTTTGTGACCATTAATCAGGAACTCTTTTCACTGTTTCACAGTTGTCTGAGATTTAATTTACTTAAAGATTCCTCAGACAAGTGAAAATAAGTAAATTCTATACATGAGTGTCAATGAAAATTAACTCCACTTAAAATACGAATCACAGCCGAAATTAGACCCAAGATTACCAGACCGAATGTCACTAGTATTCATATTATGTATATTAGTTGACAACACAGCCCTCGTCCTAACAATTGTATACCATACATTAAAATTCAAGATAAACGCCCTGTCCAATAATAAAAACGGAAACTTGAGAGCTACTGAATTGGGAATTACGTTGTTATTTTAAATTGGGTGGGGGGAGGTTTATAACAAAACAACGGTGCGTTGTAATTGCTCCAATTTGTCGCGCGCAGTGAGCACAGGCCAGAGGTTGCAGATGACGTCACACCTCCCGGAGGGCTGTCACTCGTCACGATCTTGTCACTAATATATTTGGACACTCGTTTATGAGGACCAACTGTCAGGTTCCTGGCGCATTTACCTTAATAATTAATTATTATTAAAGTGATGTTCCGATCGTTTTTACGGTTTTATTGTTAATGAGCAGGCCTCTTTCTGGAACTAAAAGTAAACAATTCTAAAATGTCGAGATCCTAGGAATTAAGGATTTTTATCGAAAATTGTCATAACAGTGCAATAATCTCATTATATTAAAAAAGGTAACGTACACACATTCGTGCTCGTACACTAGGATTACGTGTCGTGAGTGGCATAGACAAATTCAAACAGCACAAACACCTACGACCCAAGAACAAGCATTTATCTGTCACATAAATGTCAGCTTAGAACCAAATACAACTATGTACGTTACGGTTACGGGGTCAATGTACTATGTCGGTTTACTAGACATATTATTTGATAAGTAATAATGAAATTAAATCATCTTTTAACATTGTATCCAACACAATGCGCACTGATAATGACCACGAAATCGTGTCGATCGTGGACGACACTATGTTTCGCTGTCGCCGCGTCGCGTCGTCGCGTCCCCCGGTCGCAGCTTGACTGTCGCACAATTAACGCTCGCTTCAAGTTTTCTTGCGAGCGGAAAATAATTGCGATTGAGTTGCGAATTTCGCTTTTGCCACCGACGCCGGCGGAGCCCTTAATTGGTGGTTAAATAGCGAATTCATTCCGCGACAACATTTTAATAGGCCGCGTTGTCGACTGTCGAGGGGACGCTTTCCAGTTTCGAGACCAACTGTAGCGAGCGAATAGATTTTGTTCAGCAGAACACGCTGTATTACTCTCATCCGGGAGTTTACGATATGTATAATATACCTATAACACCATACGGGTCACGAGCAAAGTGTAACGGCGAGGATTTGGTTGGCATATGACATTTAACGGTGGACCAAGTGCGAGTTTTTTTAATTACTCAATCGCCAAACCATAAACTAAAATTTGTACGGGATTGAAGCAGAGACTTCGAGCGGCACGTGAGGAAAACAACTTATTGTAGTTTATGTTACGTCAATCGAGTTATAAAACCTCACACTCAGGCCTCAGTACAGTCATGGGCAAGGAACTTGGCAAGACATAGAAAAAGACGTTAGATCCGCAAAAGCCTTTTTGCTCTGCTTTTTGTTCTGCGCATCTAACTGTCTCTTTCAGATTCTTGCCTAATTCCTTGTCTATGACTATAATACAGCTAATAATTTAACCCTTGTATTCACAATAATTTAATAAGATTGTTTGAATCTTTATATACCTATGCGACAAGTAATACAACGACAACGTTTGCTTGAAATTAATTTTCTGTTACTGGTATATTCGATACAAGATAATTAAGGAGTGATTATCGCTAACAAGGATCCAGTCCCTTCAGTCTTCACTTGAGTGTTCTCTATAAACGTCAGATCCTTCAAACTATACATCAATCAATTAGAGCAACTAAAAAAGGTCACGTGCTGCTTGAGAGATTACCACGTTAACGAGGCGAAGCCTAAAGTCTCAATATTGTCGCTCTCAGATTTTAATTAGGATTTTATCAACGTTTTTTGATATAAAACATCTATAGAATTAATAAGTACTGTAATAATTCTTATCTTGTGCTATGTTGTCGTATATAAGTGTGTTTGCCACACGTTTTCGTCTAAATTTAAAGGCGTCGTATAAGTAGCATAACTAGCATAAGTGGGATCAGTGTGTTTCTAGCTTTAGCAGTAAAAGCAACGCATATGGCGTGACGGTACACACGGAATGAGCATGGTATTCCATGAATATACACTGGGGCACGTGACACCATGTTCAAACTTGACGAGCTTAAACCCGTGACCCACTAGGTCACTAATGATTCCAGTTCGAAGGACACGACTTTCATGGAATCGGATCCGACGCGTGCGACGCGACTCGAGGTGGGAGTTTTCTCTAAGTGGTATTTAATTAGTAGAAAAGTTTGCAGTCACGAAAGCGGCGGTACGGCGAAGCGATATCGATCGATTTGTAGCCGGAATTAAAATGTTAACAACCTTAATTAGCTCTAATACCGCTTAGGACACCGCTAAACCTAACCAGCTTAGCATTTCTGAGAACAATGTGAATGAGAAATAAGTATAGTAATTAACATGTAACTTGGAAAGACGTAAGAAGAGACAGTTAGATGTGCAGAAGTCGTCATTTCCATTTTATGTATGTGTTTTTAGAAAAAACTATTTCTGCGCATCTCACTGAATCTTTCTGCGTCTTTCCAAGGGACGTGCCGAGTACTATAAGTACGGAATCGGTTGCTAGTGTTTGGGCAAGATGCAGAGTAAACACATTTGTATAAAACAAGTGAGCAAGCTGCTGGTTAGCAACACGACTCATATGTTGATAGTTTAAAGGAAGCGTACCACGATTCATTAGCCACGAATGCATGCTGAGTTCTGCTCAATGGAAATCTATCTATGTACGAGTAACAAGTTCATAAACAGTTCACAACGTTCTTATTGTTTTTCTTTGGTATATAGTTTGTCTTTTTGATGGATAATTTTATTTTCTTTATTTAAATATTAAATCATCTACTTAACGTTCTTGTTGATGTTTGTCAGTACACTTTAAATAATTAGGCTGCACCAATGAACGCATTGGAACGAAATGTCAGACTAATTTTGGTTGCGTTAAAAATTGCAATTTATCTCAGAACACTTATAAATTAAACACCCAGTGAGTCTTACAATCTTGGCAACCATTACGTCTTAGAACTGATAATTCAGGGCTTAATCCTTTGAAATAATAACAGTTATTTATTATCCGAATATAGCCCATCTACTTGTAATTCTCAACAAAGCTTTATAAATTGGTGCGCCGATTCAAACTGAAGTTCAATTGAAACTCAGACCGTAACGGGGCTCATTAGAGACGAATGCCTGTGAAGCGGTTCTGCCCTTAACAAAGCAATCTGAAAGGCGACAAAGGCTTTCCTGTTGAAACTTGTCAATGGGAGCCTTGAAAAAAGTTTTACTCCTACTACTTTGCAACTACTTCTTGAGATTTCAGTCTTGGTGGTTTTCGTCAGAAAATACTTGAGCAAGTTTCGAAAGGATATGCTGTAGTCCATAGATTGCTCTGTCAGCGAGGTTTACAGTCATTCATTCATTTTCGACTACAAAACGTACAACAATACTTGTATGCTCTGATAGCAGAAACTGATATTTAATCATTACCAATGAAAACTGTCACACTAAAAATTTTATCAAAATCAATAATCATTTATTCATATAGGTATCACAGCACAGATACACTTATGCGCGTAATCTTTTTAATCAATCCCATTTCGGTAAAGTTTTGTGTCACGGAGGAGAAAAAAAAGCGAAGGAAACTATTACATAAACTACTTTCTTTGAATGTAAAACTATTCTTCCTTAAATTTATCAACCAGTAGATGGCCAGTAAAATTCCTGGTTAAACGTAAAATGACCGTTGTTTTTGAGAGCTCGTGCAGTCTGAGGCCGGCAGTAAAAGTCGATTTTATGTAAAGGAAAATGTTGCATAACGAAAAAGTTTTACGACTTTGCTTAGCTAATTGAAACAATTAACCGAGTTCATGTAATAAAGGTCCGGGAAAAGCTCACGTTCCTCTCCAAATGGTGACCGACTGCTGCCTTTTTTGGCCTTTGACTTCAACAGAGCCAATTCCTGTTTTATTTACTTTTGGAACTATCCTTTTATTAGAAGCTGTACTCGGAAACTCGGATAATTAGTGGAATTTAACAAAAAAATATAATACTTTTTGTTCATACTCCGTAACGTTAGATAGCAGCTATCTATTAGCTTTGTCAGGGTTATAGTAAAACAACATTTCAGAGCGACTAAACACCAAAGTTTCTTCGGTATCAGTAGTTAGGTGACGTTCGAGAGGCTATCGTGCGACATTCGAGCTACCGATACAAGGCTAAATCGGTGCTGGAGAAATATATGCTCCATGCCTGAATTAAAAGAAAGAACGGAACACGTTATGCCGTTATTGGATCGAAGCCAAGTCGCTAATTGTTGTAGACAATAAATGCGTTGCAACAACAATCACGATGTGAGTAACTTGTTTTATGTGAACCTTTTCTTTACCCGGTTCGAACGTCGAATTCCAGTTCGAAATAAAGAGTACAAATGTACCAAAAACCGTGGAACGCTGTTTTAATTGTACGTATTTACGATACTGCGGGGCAACTCGAGTGATAATATTATTTCATCGAAGTTCGCAACTAAGTTACAGCGTCCCGCGGCGAGCTGCAAGATAAACTCGGAACTCTCATTCCGATACAATAAAGTTCTCCGCTGTTTTTTTAGAAGGAATCGAGTGAATATTTTAGAAAAGTTGGTATTTGCTTTTGGATTTTGCACGAGCCCGATGATTTGTTGGCGAGTTTTTATTTGAAATTAGCCAATTGTACGAGTTCGGAAGGAAAATGTTGCTGAGTGGTTTTACACAATTTGAGGATATTTTAAAAGCAATAAAGATGTAATTCAAAGATCTACCTACGCGATCTAGTAAGTACCTATTAAGGACCCGTTGTTGGCTCGGGCTATTGTACGATTGGCCGCTAAGTCGCCTATTGACAATTCTAAGCCATTGTAGTATGATTTAAGACAAGTTTTAACGGACATTTTTCAACATTTCCTCGGAGTAAAAACTATAAAAATACATATAACATAGACAAATTTTCAACCATTAACGTCAATACAACATGTGAACTACTACACGTGGCAGATATTGTTATTATTTTTTTATACTTAAATAGTTCCTTATAACTCGGTTTGTAGCCGATCATTTGCGAGGACGCGTCAGCGGTTAGCAATGCAATTTGGTTGTCATACGAAGTTACAAGTT
>DWKA01000717.1:0-14956 GCA_018249155.1 Panoquina ocola ocola
CGGTCGGAGTGGCGCGTATTAGGGGAGGCCTATGTCCAGCAGTGGACTATCAAGGGCTGATGGATGGATGGATGGATGAATCAGAATTAGACTTAGAACGAGACATTTTAGAATTGTGACGTTGTAATATTTCAAAAACACATTTTTCATCTTATCCCGCCTTTATGACGTTGTTAAATCAGTTTAATTTAACAAATGTTACCAATATAATTATGAGGTAGGTACATACCTACTTACGAGTATGTTTAAGAAAGTAATCGGCTTATCTAAACAAGCCTAATTGTACCGGTTTGTGGCTTGCACATCCGAAGATACACATTGCGGCCCTCACTTAGCCAAATAACGAGGCGATTAAGTTATGACCGATATTGAAGACGATTTTGCAATCCTCCC
This sequence comes from Panoquina ocola ocola, assembly GCA_018249155.1. Lineage (NCBI taxonomy): Eukaryota > Metazoa > Arthropoda > Insecta > Lepidoptera > Hesperiidae > Panoquina > Panoquina ocola. The sequence goes on from DWKA01000717.1 coordinate 394, forward strand.
ACTCCGTAAAATACGACTTATGTAAATGGCAAAGAGTTGAATTTTGAGTGATTTATGAGGTATGTAGGTGGAGATTAATATTATTTGTTTGTTAGCCTTTTTATTTAGTAATCACTATCGAGAGAGACAGTCGTGCTGTGTCATCTCGTAATACGTGAATGGTATTTATATTTATATCAAACTAATATACGACAAAATGCGTTCGTTCTACGTAAATGGTTACTTTCGTAAATTAACAAAATTATTCGGTCTTTTGTAGATATGTATGTCTGGCGGTAGAATTGGTCATTTAACGAAATGCTCAAGTTTCATGATAATTGATCAACTGGTCAAATAACTACTTAATATATAGATTAAATTGTACTTTACCTAACTTTATATTTGTCAATGACGTTTGGTCAATTAATGATTTTGTCACGCATAACCCTGATCACGCCATTAAAATAGTTTGATTTCAATCCGTAACCGATTATAATACCTAATGATCTTGTGATGTATTTGTATGTATTACTCATATTACCTGACCTTGCCAAAAAAACTATACAGTGCGAATAAGTGTACGTAAAGTTTAATTAATTTCATAAGTTAAATTAACATTTATCTTCATGTAAAATTAACCTTAACTTAGAATTTAAATTATTGTGCCCATGTAAAAGTGCTTTTTTGTTAATATTAAAATGAACTAGATAATTTTTCTAATGTTACAGATTTCAAATACCTATGTAGATTTATTAAATGATAAAAACAAAATCGTTATTAACATTATTTTATAAAATAATAAAATTAATAGTGTTTACAGAATCGGCCTTTGCCCGTCCAGAGGGAGCGGGTTCGATTCCGTGACCTCGCGACGGCACGGCGCGGCGGTGACTGGGACCTTTAGTTGATTCATAGCAGGTACACAGATACATCACAATGTTAATGATTCTCGGCAAATTGTTTTCACTTGCACATAAATTGTTTATTATTAAACATACATGGGTAGAGTAATTAATACATACAACTACATATATGTCTGAATTCTATATTTTAGTCGAAGCTTAGATTAACTCATGACTTAGTCAAATAGTAAACGTAGTAAAGATAAAATAAATTAAAAGATATTTTTAGTCAACTAAAATACAAATTAAAGACAGATAACTATTCTATTTTTCTACGTAGCATTAATAATCGCAAACACTGCCGTATTCTACTAAACAATACCTACGTAATTTTCTTGTCATAGCAAAAATAAAGTATAAGCGCGAAAATGTTATTCACCTATTTAAATCGCTTTGAATGTTTCGGAGACTTATAACTCCAAGTTATAACACTTCCCATATAATCTGTAGGCATTCCTCTAGCAATATAACAAAGTGGCAGCGTCGTTATACGAAGGCGGTGTCACAAAAGGAACTTGGTCTTTGAGGCGTCACGCGCCGCGCCTGACGCGCCCTCTGATCTAACACACACTGAACAGCGCGACAGTACTTCAAGTTAATACTGAATACTCATCTTCTTCTTTTTAATCTTGTCTCCATTGCCTGTCGTGCCTGCTCTGGTAGTTCACACATTTCTCCTTGCGAGCCTCCACCAGTTTCCCACTCTCCTCCAGTGCGAGCGATCGTCGGCGTGTCGAATGCATTCAACGATAGGCATCTCAGTCATCTCCCTTATTTGAACACACAGAGGATGTTATATGTATGGCATTTCACTGGCCTCAGGGACACTAGTGTAAAGAATTATTACAAAATTATTCCATAGAGCACCAAGTATAATTAATACAGTGGCGAAATTAATATAAACATTATTACCATTGTCTCTTTTGCTGTCAAAACATTAATAACAATAATTGCACAGATTTTCCATAAGTGACTGTAATAATTTCAACTGTTGTTAAGCGTCTTTGAGACGGAGTTATAATAAAAACAACAAATACTTATATTGTCCTAACAAACTAATTTGGAACTGTCTATTTATCTAATAGCATTTTGTTGTCCACCGCTAGGCGGAGGCCTCCCCTAATCAATGGAAAAACTAATTAAATTAACAGTTTAAAAAAAAACCCAATTTTAAGAGATCATGTTGGAGTGATTCAAATTAAACTACTCAGTTGTTTTATACGTCTCGACCCCTCTGTACCCTGCCTACACTCGCCACCGCGCGAGATCTAACAGCTCTAATGTGTACGATTGTGCTTCTTCACATGCTCACAATAGGAACGTGACGCCGAACATTCCGTTCGAGACCCGATGAGTAATGAGCGAGTGCCAGTGCCCCGGCATCGCTTATATCATTTGCTTTGACTGTATCACTGACATGACACATGTTGTTAACAACACTAGTAGGATATCTAAGTATGCCAACGCCTAGTGCCAAGCAGTCTGTACATTCCAAAGCATCTACGGTTTGTACAGGTCATAGACATCTCGATATCTCACATTTAGCTTCAAAAGTTAGGCGACAGCTAGTTAGCCAAATAAAACGCACTATGCACTAAACTTCGTCATCAAAAAAGGAATTACGTCATCGGTTCGCTCTATGATCTTATAAACTTAGAACAATCTCCTAGTGTTCTTTTATCAATGGTCCTACACCTGGCGATTCTCAACGGTTACCCCGCGTGTCTTTACTATTGTCGTAATATCCGATACAGTTTTCATAACGAGCTAGTAAACGCGTACCTACAGTACTTCCGACAAGTTCAACATCTAATAACGGCCACCTGGTCGCGGCGCCGCAAAAACTGTCTCGACGTCCCATCCGCAAAGTTGTGCTGCGACCACCCGACACCCTCCCTGTTATGGCATATCTATATGTATTATTATAAGTATGTAAGTTTGTGTCTAATGCCATCCTTGTATACTTACATACTACCTATACTTGTATTACTGTTCATGATCATTTTAAAGATGGAAAATACCAAAACATTAATGAAGGCCTAAAGTTCTAATCATGATGCTTTAATAGCTTTAAGCTTGCCGCTTTATCTCCCGAAACCGCTCACGGTAGGATTTTTTGGAAGCGATGGCGTAGTTGACTTTCGAAAAGTGTTTGTAAAAAAACAAATTAGAATAAAATTGATTTGTCTTTGACTTTGTAAAGAATCAAACTGAATCACCTTTAACTTCCTGAAAACAACAAGATTCTCCTAAACATTACCTAAGTTAACATTTCCAATTTAGATTTTTATAAGTGGACCCGAAAGAAAACTATGTAGTAAAGAAGAAGTCCTCCAATCCCGATGACAACGGCCAAAATAATAAACATATCTCAAACAGGCCCTTCTATAAATCGACGGGAGGCTATCTCCCCACCTGGACCCCATAAACACGCCATAAGCGGCTCTACGTCACAGATGATCGAGGGGCAACGTCGCAAGTCGTAAAACTTAGAAATTTATGTGAAAAAACACCATTGTTTGCGGCTTTCTCTTATCGTCGGGAGTCATTGCCGTAAGTGTAACCATTTTATTTTCTAGGTAAACTGTATTACTTTTATTTTAGACGCTTGTTAAGATATGCTACGGAGTTTTTTTTGCCTTTCCTCAACGCCAAAACACCTCTCTGAAGCGTTAGTACCTTCGGTTATTACCTAGATAACTTTATATGTATGTCGATGTAATAAGTATTGTTACTACGGAACTGAATTATGCCTTATTTACTGATTCATACAATCCTTATCTGATTGCATTTCAATTCTCATCAGATAGTGTCAACCTATTAATGGATTACTACAGTACAGGATACAGTTAACCTCGTAACTGAGGAGACCTCGTATTGTCAGGTAATTCCATATAACCAAATTATCAAAAGTATTTATACCTAAATTCTCGAGCAACTGACATAACGGCAGAATTTTTAGATAGAACTTTACACCAACACGCCACTTGATTTCACAACATTTGTCTCGCCTGCGACCATCAGCGGTTCAAAAAAGAACAATAAACAAATTATTATCGTCCATAAACTACATGTAATAAGCGTCAGAATACAACAGTTAATTCTTTTGCGAGGTACGAGAAGCTGACTAACGGCGCTCCGCGTAAAGCATGGCGCCTGCCTGCGCTACACCTCAAGCTGTAATATTTCGAAGCTACCTATAAGATATTTTTGATGTACTGTGACGATAACTTAACCATGATAAACTTCACAATCTATCCAAAAGTATTTAAATGTTCTACTAGTAACAAAGTGAAGGGTCGTTTGCAAATGTTATTTATAGTATGGACATTGGACATACTATATCAAACGCCAATGTTATATATTTTTTTGGAATTTAGGGAAACTATACAGAGTTTTAGGGTTACACCTAAGGTAACACCGTTGCATTTCTAGTCTCAAGTCTTTTCTTATCTCAACACTGATGCTCCATTTTTCGGCTCACTTGATCTAGAGTGACCTAAGCAAGAGAATAATATCAATAACTACGATTACTTTAAAATATTGATGATAACAGTGATAGCCTGAACCCCTTACATCGTGAGAAGACAGCTGAGCCCAGCAGTGGGACAATTATAGCTTGTAATAATGACTGATGATATGATACTTACGTAAAGCACTACCACAATTAAAAGGGACCTCTGTCACCTCTTACGAAACTGGTCTGTCGAAGTTTGATTGAAAACATTCATCAGTGTTTGGGCACACGACCACACAGGAACTTAGAAATGTTTATCAACAGTTCGATGGAGCACAAGCCTAACTCGGCGCACCGCTACAGAGCAATAAATTAGTCCAGAGACAACACCTTGTTAACTGGAAATAATTAACGACGGAAAAATAAACTGTCAGAGCCCACGTTATTACGTAGCACATCGCTCCCCGCGGCATCGGGAGCTCAGAGATACACCACGTTTATCAGATACATAAAATTACGTGTAAATGAATTATAATTATACAATAACTATGTAGGTTCTGTATTATTTTCTGCTATTTTCATAAACTTTTTAGAAAAACATTTTTAAATAAAAAAAAATGTAAGACGCGTTTCGAACGCACGAATTTAAATTTAAATTAAATTAAAATGGAATATCGCATTTATCAAACATGCCAAGGGTCATTAAACCTAGCACAATGGCTGCAATAAAAGTAATTTCCATATGTAATAAATGAACAAAGGTGAGAGGTGTTTTAGCGAAGTGTCGGCGGCGATGCCACCTGTGGGACGCCGCGCTAACTGCGACACATTTGTCTGTCTGTCCGGCCCCAGGCTACCTGCTTCATGCATAAATCATAACACTATTTACTCAACGACTTACATAAAAGCTAAATTTTCTATGGTTAGAACGTAAATTGTAGAGATATTTTGCTGAATTTTTAAGGTTTTTAATGGCAAAATAATATAACCAGGTCCTGTATTAACATTATTATGTGCTTAAATTATTTTAAACTTAAATTGAATTTGCTTGCAAACTTTAATCCATTCAAACACCGCAAGGTAAAAATCATCAACTTTAGATAAAATGCCGTTAAACCAATCAACTTCCTAAATACATATATAATATTGAGTAAATAATATATTTAAATACAATTTATATAACAGTATAACTTCACTTACATTCAGTAACTTTGTATTTGATTGTATTCTTAAAATGTTAATGCCACAAGACCATAAACCGCTACGACGTAGCAGCGTAGCCCGTAGCACTAGCTCTACGGCGACGGGGTTGTTTACAAAAACAGGATGACTGGCGTAGCGCGCCCTCCGCGTCTTTATTGGCCCTTGTAGGCTTGTTGTCTAACGTGGACCAGATTATGCAACAACTAGTCACGCACTTATATATTTTATTAAAAAAATAGTTATATAATTTGTTTTCTCGACAATTTAGTCCTAATTTAAAGTGTAATCTATAATTTCATACTTGTTCTATGACAAAGATTAGAGACTAGAAAGAAGACTAGGCTCTGTTAATCACATTCATATTGACGGAGCTCTTACTTGCCTCAGTGAATTAACTTTTTATAGTCGTTGTAACTGGCTTGTATTGCCTGTTTGTAGATATCACAAAAATGTCTTTTTCAATTCACATTGTTTTATACATAAAATCTCCACGTCAACCACACAGTTCTTCGACCCATTATATTATTAGCCCACTATAGACATATATAGACATAAAATCAGGAAAAAAATTAACATTTCGATGTTTCATTTCTGCATAACGCGTCCAGTGGTCCATTCAGGTGCCGCTGTAAACAGGTAGGTGGCGGCTCATTTCACCGCTGAAATAACAACGTGATGGGCCATTTCCCTCGCTGCCGCAGAGCAGTGCACACTGAAAACAAGCACTAGGGAACCTTTATAATAAACAATTTTCACATATTTAGGTCATGTTTCACTTGGAAAAAATGCGTATTATGTACGTCGGATGTGTACGTGTGTTAATATAATGTACTAGTATTCATCCTTATTCTTGTAGCTGAGCTAAGTTTACTAATACCTATTCCAGTCTTTGGTTATCTTTGTTTACGAATGTTAATTGCATTTCGTTTATTATTTTATGTCACCTATCTTTTGTAACACCATCTATGGTAGGTAATACCAGATTATTGAAAATTAAAAAATATGTATGTAAGAAATAACATTTACATTCATAGCAGCATTTATACAAATAAAATATAAGAGTTCACACATTTGTTAGTAAACACACGTCACCGCCGAGGTTCAAACACGGGACTCTACACTGCACAAGGTTAGTGGATACTGTCCGAACGTGACGTCACTCATTTATATATTCGCAAGCGCTAAATCAGTCGTTATCTCGCAGCGCTCCAAATAATTCCGCTTCAGTGTAGTACATCGTAATGTAGACTGTACAACACGATACATTAACAACGACAGAACTACAACTACATTTACATCGGAAAAAATATCGCCGAATCTGGAAATGAAGCGAAATGTACACGAAAAATGTTCCCAGTTTTTGCACTGAATTATGTTTTTTAAATTTATGAGGGCCTAAAATGCGAGGAGCTTTAAAATCTTGTGCTATCGTTGGCGGCCGGCCAAACTACCTGCGCCGTAAATAACGCAATCCGAGCCCTCCGGCCCCCGTTATTAAAACTGTCGCAGTTATATTTGCACTTATTTACGAGTTCGGCGCCCATCTAACGGTTAATGTCATACATTTTACAAATATGGTCGCCAGTTTTGTTTTTATGAACCCAATATCAACACAATGCGTATTATTCCGTTGTCATGATACAGATTAGACTCTTGCTGCACTAAATGTGGTACGACGATGCAATGCCCCGATGGTGGGTCATATATCAGACTGTCTATATATAAAAATACTGTTACCTTAAAGAAAATTTAAAATATACATTGATCAATGATCACACCTGATTTTCATAATTTTGCTCAGTATTTACCTAATTGCATTAATAAGGTCTCCGTCTTCCATAATATCCAATGTAACAGAAAGCTGACACTGAAAAATCTGCTGATGAAAATAATTACAGGTTGCTAAGATTGACGATAAAATGTAAAAGAAAAAGTTCTCAAAGTTTGTTTCGGTGGAGTTGTAAGTGAGGCGATCGCGGCCGTCGCGGTACGTTGGCAGAACTTACTTTGGAAGCGCTTAGAAAAAACGTAATTTGTAAGACTTTAAAAGAGTATTTTAGCCTTCCCAATCACCAATTGATTTCGCCGTTAGAATTCACCGATTTTCAATATCAATGAAAGTGGTACTAATATGTTTAGTAAAGTAAAATTTTCGTCTGAATTTTAACATGAGACTACCGTCCTAACAGTTTTGTTTCATTTGAATATTTCTATATGTACAATCAACCTAACGATATCTATAACGAACCAATAAAACTGTATTTTATTTCTGAATACAACAGCAAAAAGTTCTTCGGGTACATGAACATGCTCTTGAAAAGCTCCAATTCCCTCCAGTCATTTTACTATGTACTAATTATATTGTAACAATACAATCGAAAACACTTCATAACTATGTATACCTACAACAATTAGGTCAACGACCTCATCTTATAAATTAAAAGAAAAGATAATTTAACACAAACGCACTACAATCACCAAGTAAAAGATTTAAGCTTTAAATTGAAAGACTTTCGGCTAAAACTTTATCCTGAAACAACGCTAAGAGTTGAACAATCACACTGATTTATGTCGGAAGCATTTGAAAGGTTGCGAGTGCGGGGGAGGGCGCCTGCGAGGTGACTCCGAGGTGAACAATCACGGCCGCCCGGCACTGCTGTCCCCATGCGACCACACGGGATAAGTTAACACATACGGACACGGCATTTTAGGACTAAATATTTTATATTAATATACATGTTGGTCTTGTTGAACGGGCATTTTAAGACATTTTTATCATTTTAATTTACATTCAGGAGTTTTTGATCGAATGTACTAGTTTTTTGTGGGTGGGCAGGAAATATTAAAATAGTCAAAGTCAAATCAATTTTATTTGAGCTTGGTTCTTACAAACAACTTTCGAGAGTCAAACTACGCTATCGCTTCTACAAATCCCTACCGTGAGTGGTCTCGGGAGAAGAAGCGGCAAGTAACGTTGGAGATGTTAAGTTAGATATTAGAAATTACTATGTATTCTGTTATGTGGGCCTTAATAGGTAAAAAAATATTTTTACCGCATACAATTCGTTGTAAATAACGCTACAAGTCAAATAACTTTACCTACCGCACCCATACTTGCGTTGGCCACATAGGTCAGAAATAGGTAACAAGTGTGTATTAAAAAATCCCTTAAGGGTTTCTTGCGCCGATTCTTCCTCTTTACTAATCTATTGTATCTACCATCACTTTGGAAGGATGCTTTGCAGTGAGGAGAATAAATTTTGAAAGAAACTCCTAAGAACAAACTAGCGTACTAGCAAACACTTAGCAAGTCAAATAAAAGTTTCTAATAAACGAATAACATACATATATCCACATTGCATACCAGGAGTCTTAGACTAGAGTTAAGACAACCCAAGGGCGCGAGGTGACCGGGTGAGTCAGGGAGTGTAGCCCAGTCTAGCTAGATTAAGATACAGTCTAGACTGCGCCGGGTTTATTTATTGCCTGCGTACATTACACGTGTTGGCAATTTAGATAAGTTTTGCACTCTACAATGTATATTGTCGACGGCTTTTTATTTACCGTATAAATTGCTGCTCGCGTTGAGCGGTAATAGACCTGGAAATACTTTTAAGGCATTCAGTTGTTAATACGAGAAAATATACTCGTTAGGTAGAGAATTTAGAAATAGCTTTTGATTCTTGAAATCCATTTTCAGATAAGCGCTTATAAGTTGAAATATTAGTTTTAAATAACTTTACACTTCAGGAATAGAAAATATATTAGAACCTTACTTCTGAATATAGGCATCCCGCAGTTTAAATCAATCAGACCGGTTCTGAGCCTTCTGAATATTACTTATATAATATGTATAAATCTACTTTCTAATATGACGTTAATTCATAATATACTTAAGTACTTAATTAAATAGATGATTATGGTATTAAAAAACTTACTCTCATTATGTCAGATTAAACTTTGAAGACTCAAAAGCGAAGAAGTTTACTACTAATTACAGTTGAAGTGAATATTTTCAATTTGCATCATATGTTTGATATCGCCAAAAAAGTACCATACAAAAACTGACTCGTTACAGAGATTAAGAAAAAGTAATATGTGTCCTCGATGAAGCACACCTGAGCAAGACGGTCTACGTCGCTGCCAAATGGTGCCTGTTTCCGCCGCCGCGCCGCAACGACGCAGATAAATGCTATTACTAATGGTTTTTATCGCCACAGAGAAACGTACCATGTTTACATGACGACGTGACTTTATAGCCTTTGCGCACTACAACATAGTACGCATTAACTTCATGTCCGTTTTCAATAATCTACCTAACCATGATCCTATCCCTTTTCCACCGTCTAACGTGAACGCGTGGTTCCAGTGCGGATGCGTCGTCCTTAGTTCGTTATTTATTATGCGTACTGCGAAACAGAATAATAAATTGCCCGCGTCAGTGTTTTCAATCGATTATATGTATGTAATATAGTAAGGTAATCGAATCGAATATAGTAAGGTAAGGTGATGCTTCACATAATCAATAAAAGACTGTTGGCCTATCTCTCTAGACAAATAGCACCCGAGCAAGCCGGTTTTGTAAAGGGGAGAGGCACTCGGGAACAAATCCTTATACTACGCCAGATCATCGAGAAGGCCAGAGAATTTAACTCGACTCTCTACATCTGTTTTGTAGACTTCCGCAAAGCATTTGATACAGTCATATGGGCACACCTCTGGAAGATACTTGCGGAAATGGGTGTACCATCCCATCTAATAGTCCTGATAAGGAGATTGTATGAAGACGGTACGGCAGCGGTACGAGTGGATGACACCCTCTCAGACAACTTCAAGACCAAGGCTGGTGTACGACAAGGCTGTATATTGTCACCAATACTCTTTAACACCTACACGGAGTACATAATGCGCATTGTCTTAGAAGATTGGGACAAAGGGGTATCAGTTGGGGGACGCGTGATTAATAACCTTCGATACGCTGACGATACAACACTTCTCGCACAAACTAGAGAAGATATGGAAATCTTTCTGACTCGTCTAGAAACTACCAGCATCAAATACGGACTTACCATCAACCGAGACAAGACGAAGATGATGATAGTAGACCGGGTTGAACAAAGTGAACCCAGTATTCGGCACTTAGCTAACTGCGAAGTGGTACAAAACTACATCTACCTCGGCTCTACTATCGTCAGCACCGGAGGATGTGGAGACGAGATCAGACGACGGTGCGCCATTACTAGGTCGGCAGTAGAGCGACTGGGAAAGATTTGGAGGGACAGGAGAATCACTAAAAAGACGAAAGTCAGACTGATGCAATGCCTTGTCTTTCCAATTTTTCTCTATGGTGCCGAAACTTGGTGTCTGAGATTACAGGACCGCCGTAAAATCGATGCCTTAGAGATGTGGTGCTGGAGACGCCTCCTGAGAATCCCGTGGACGGCATTTCGCACTAATGTTTCAATCCTCAAAGAACTTCACATTAAAGACAGACTATCTTCCATCGTACAACTACGGATACTGAAGTTCTTTGGTCACATCTCTAGAAACGAGAATTCGATTGAGAGGCTGGTCGTCCAGGGCCATGTAGAAGGCAAGAGAGCACGCGGTCGGTCACCAACACGCTGGACTGACCTGATTAAAAAAACTACTGAGTCCACCATGGTCCAATGTACTCGGTACGCCTCTGACCGACGAAAATGGAAGAATATCGCCAAGAGAGCAGTCCTCGGGAACACTGACCACCTAACATACATCTCCGTGTATCTCCTCAGAGCAATCACGACCACTCTGACAAGAGTGTCCGACTAAGAAGAAGTTATTGTAGCAATGTTCTGATCTGGCAGGTTTTAATGTAGTACGTATTATGAATAAAAAAATATTTTAAGATTGGATTACTTGTGTCAAATATATAAAAATGAGAAAAATGTAAAAACAGAAAAATACAATTAGGTATTATTTAAAAGACCGTTGTTATTTATTAAAAGGTTATGGGCCCAGGAGAGGCGAGTAAAGTAATAAAAAGAAAATTAAATATAATTTACGTAAGTAGAAGAAAATTTTAAATAGAAAATTAAAAAAATTAAAATTATTAAATTTTAAATAAATTTAAAAATTTTAAATTTTCAGTATTATTGCGTGTGTGAGGGCACCCGCTATTACATATTTGACATAAATATTTACAAAAAAACGTATCCTTTAAAATGAATATCAAAAATTTTGAATGTTGGAGCAACTAAGGAGCAATGTGGTGAAGTGAATGCGCTCAGATGGGTTATATTCATGCCCAAGTAACTTGGAAAGACGAAAAAAGAGACATAAGATACGCAGAAATCATTATGCTCTGCTTTTTGTTTTGTGCATCTACTGTCTCTTTCATATTTTGGCCAAGTACCTTGTCCATGACTATACTTATTTAAAAATGCATCTTTTGGTTTCTATCACCATCACTATAATATTCTATTCTTGCAATTATGGCAACTCTTTTCTTTCTGCCAAGACAAGTGTGTGAGTGTGACTCTTTATTTGAGGCAAGAAGAGGCTACACGGGCTGGCATGGGAAATGTCAATGTCAAGATTGTCATAATAATTTGTTGCCCGTGTACATACCATAAATTACCTGTTCTAGTGGTTCATAATATCTTACTATGTAACTTTTGAGAAAACATGCAACCAAACATTGAGGTTTGTAAGTTTAGAACAAGATGTAATATATTGTATTAAATAGAGTTATTGAAATGAAGATATTGAAATTAAAATTAAATTGTATTCAAATAAATTGCTGAATATTTAGTTACTGTTTGCCTTTTTCTAGGGTAATACATATTTTTGACGTGTTGCAACACTAACAACTACTTAGCAAAGCAAATATGGCGTAGGTTCTACAATATGCAGTGCAAGATAATTTGATAGACTTGTCAATTCTGAATTTTATTTAAAAAAGACATGTACCTAGGATAAAACACATTACATCTACTAAAGCAATAAGACAAGTATAAAAGTGAAATGTGAATTTATACAATGTAGGTAATTCTTTTTTCTTTTGAAACAAAAATAAGAACTCATTTTACTGGTTTGCCATTTTCTCATTTGTTTTCATTAAATGGATCATAGAATTAGTTTTCAAGTGGTTTTTGTCGTCTCTTAAAATCACGCAATTATGTTGACATTTATTTATACACTTATTGTTACAGTTTTGTCAAGACTATACATCTATTGTGCACTTATGTCTAACAAGTAGGAAAGTATATTGTATGTACTTGACAGTAATGTTTTGGTAGTTTTTAAATTATCATGTACTAAAAGAAACGTTGCTGGTTATACACACAACTATTGTATAGGTATAATTACATAGGTTTTACACAGGATATGTGAAGTTATGTTGTTAAATGTAGTAAATATCTTTTAGTCTGTGTATGTATTGTGAATAATTATGAACTCTAAGAGGAAAGAACTCTCATAGAAGAATTGCTATAATTTTCACCTGGAGGACAAAAATGCAGTTAGAAGGTGAGTACAATAGATATAATTTTACTACTTTCATTGACCCACTCATACATTTTAGCACTCCAATTATTAAGTTTATAACTACTTAATACAATGCCTCATCTCTGGGCATTGTTGAGACTTACAAATGTAGGCTAGCTCTTAGTTAATAACAACCATAATTACACTGCAGTGCAGGGTATTGTATAAACAATGCATGAGTATAAGCATTGCTGTCATTATTTTATGATCAGTGTCATAGAAATTATACAAACACAACCAATATAATCACACACTTAAATTTCTACTATATTATTAATTGTGAAACGAAGCCTAAGACTTAAATTATGCAGTATGATTTATTATTGTAGATATTTTTAAGAAGAAGTAGATTTCTAATGCCTTCTCTATATGACCAGATAATTCATTAAATGATTAAAGTTTCAATGTATTATGTCAGTACACCAAATCCGATTGCATTACATAATAATTATACTTAATTTAAGCTAAAGTTAATATAGTCTTCCTGATAAAATATTAACTGGTACCAATTGAAAGATGAGGCGTTGCCTGAACCAGCAGACTTCAAAATATTAAAAGAACAATTTGAGAATTTATCCCTTAAATGGGTCAAACTTTTAAATCATATTTTTATGAACAAAGGCATGTATGACCTAGCATAATACAACCTCATCAATTAAAAAATATTGATTTCTTGTTATTGGGTTTTTGCTTGCTATTGTTCAGTGGGAAAATATTTCTATACTTACATATAAAAAAACAAGATTTACACTTCAACAAAGGTTATATTCTATATCTTAAGGTGCTCCCACACTTGGAGCATTCCCTTGTTATGTAATGTTTCAGATTTGGTATTGGGCATGAGCATTTCACACTTTGACCATTTGCCTTGTAATTTCAAATTTGATTTTAAGAATTTAGTTGATGCTGTATTCACTGTAATGCTTGGTTCTTTCTCACTAATGTTATGCTCAACTCTGTAACATCACATTACAGGTGAATGCTTGCAAGTGAGGGAGCACCTTTATACTCGTTATCAGTTCTAACAAAGAAATAAAGAGATTATATAGTAGTTCTTTTTTAAACTCACTGTATCAGTGAGTTCAATAAGTGTATTACTTGAATATACCACCTCTTTGGAAAGATAAAAAGCATTAAAAAAGAAAATAGTATTTAAAGTGGATCCCCCATTTCATTTCAATAACAAATCTTCCTTCTTCTATGCAAATTCTTGCACACTATTTAAATTAGTTTATTTTATTTTTACATAGCTAACAGACAATTCACATGGTGCTAAAATTATACTTGTGTTACTTGTATTAACCTGCTAATTACAATGTTTCTTACTTCAAGATAAAAGGTTATCATTCCTACTCATATTGGTATTATTGGAACTATAAACAACTACTATCTTAAATGATAGTAAATCTTTTAGTGCTTTTGAATAAATATTTTTTTTGGGTGTACTGAGGGGGTCTCTCACTGTATGTTTATACCATTTCAATATCTTTGCTTC
>DWKA01000718.1:0-14946 GCA_018249155.1 Panoquina ocola ocola
CCTAAGAACAGATCTTCGTATGTCTTATAGTTTCAGACTTCCCCTCACTGACCCATCTACGTGAATCACCCTGTATATAGATATGTGTCAGGCGAGTTCTTTGTGTTGAGGAATTAGCGCTCAAACATCGCTATATGTATGGAGTAAACAAGTAAAGTAAGGCTAGGATTCCGTCATAGATTCGCATTGACTTCATCTTATGGCTCACTACAGGGCACAGGTCTCCTAGTAGCCAAGGCCCTAGAGCACCGCCACGATGCTACAGTGCGGATAGACACTCGAAGGCCTTCCGACATGGCTTAACGCCTGCTATCTAATGATGACAACCGGAACCGATAGCTTGTCTTTCGAAGCACGGGAGCGCTCCAGTTTTCTTTTTCCACTAGCGGTCACAATGTGTGTGTGGGGGGGGGTGTACCTTCTGTATAAAGAGCTGGCCGGCGAACATGGTGTCGTCGCACTGCGGCCGCGTGTTGGCGTCCGTCTTGAACAGCATCATGTTGATGAACGTGATCAGGATGGACGGCGCGCAGTACGCGCTGCGCCGGATGTCGTCTGTACACACAAACATTATTAATAGAACATATCGACGTCATAGCCGCCGATGTATAGTGCTACACTGTGGCGTCATAGCCACCGACTTAAACCAATAAAGTAAACTTATTAAAACTTTTCAATAAACAGAGGTGAATCCAGATCTTTGACTTTCCTGTTCTGAGTTTCATCTCATTATAATATGTAACTATTAGGGAACACTAACTAGGCAGTAAAATGGATAATGCCATTTTCTTGCGGTAAAAAGCATACTGATTTAAAATGATATTTCGTTACAATCGATGGAAATGCCAATTTAAATTATTATTAAAAGATTTTAAATGATTAAACTTGTATACACAAGTATACAGTAGCATAATTATACTAATGAGTGGTGCACTGGTACCAACCGGGGTCCTCGCTGCCGAAGTTGGGCGGCGTGGGCCCGTACGAGGTCCACTTGATGAACATGAGCAGCACCATGTAGAAGAACAGCAGCGTGAGGAACATGATCTGCGGGATGAACTCCACGTAGATGCTGATGCGCCGCTTAAAGTACCTGCGCGCACACAACGTCACGCGTCACTCACTGCAGAAGAGCTCAGGGAAACTTACATGTCGTAACAAGCTGGCCACAGTGTTAAGATACTGGCCAGAATCATTGCCTGCGAATTCATCTGCGTGGTTATCGAGATATGAAGGGCTGTGAAGTTTAATTATGTTTAAAATGCCATTTCATATAAAGTTGCAAGAGCCTTTAGACCTCCTTAATGTAGTCCTATCGCAAAATCCATTGTTAGCAGATGCCTAACTAGAAGATACCTCTTTATCATTAAGAAATGTATGGATGTAGGCATTTATGAACATTGTGTGGCGTGGTGTGGTGTGGTGTGGTGTGGTGTGGTGTGCGGCACTCACAGGTGGTTCCAGAGCGAGAGGCAGACGCCGAACAGCATGTGGAAGACGCCGATGATGATGGAGATCTTCATCTTGTACGCGTTCATGAAGATGATCTTATTCGCCTCGGCCAGCTGCACACCACAACTCGGTTAGTTACTTAGTTACACATCGCGAAACAGAGTTTAACTTTAACAACTTCAAGTGCAGTATAGATAGCTACCCATAACTTGGCAAGATTTTGGTGTGGTGGGGACAAATTTGTGTATTTAATACGCGTACGTCATACCCCGCGTCCCGCATCACTACCAAAGTAACTTCAAAAACGAGTTCTACGCATCTAACGTCTCTTGCCAAGTCTTTTTATTCCGTAAAATAAGAGTTATGTTTCTCACTATAATTATTTGTTTTTCACATTATTCTTCGATCGGAGCCTTCGCTATAGGATACGGGCGACTCGTCACGTGTTTAAAGTTGATAAGTTTTTTACTTTGATTTAACATTAATCGTTTTGTCATTGATTTGATTTCTTGCCAAGTTACATGTCGTCAGTTATACGGACCTGCCACACGGGGTCGATGCCGAAGGGGTAGGGCCGCTGCAGGTAGTCCTCGGAGTCGGGGTTGAGCTGCAGCATCTTGTTGGACGTGAGGGTCGACGTGTTGTAGTTGTTGCGCCACGCCGAGCCGAAGATGTTGAGGCTCTTGGAGAAGATGTCGTTGTAGATGAGCCCCGTGTACATGGAGAACAGCCCCATCAGCAGGATGATGTAGCGCCCGCCAAAGAATATGTTCCAGATCTGGCCACAGAGGTAGGGCGTTTGTTAAAGACATTTTTTTTATACTTTATAAGGAATACCTGTAGTAATTATGACTTTAGATCGCAAAGGTTTTCGTCGCTACCTACGAGTAGAATTTCATTGTTTAATTTTAATGTATTGGAAAGATAAAGGATCCGTTTAAGTTCCGCTCAAAATGCAAAGAATACGGACATAGAACTTGTCCCTCGAATATCCGCGAATACGGATATCCAACACGAGTATTTATGTGTGTGTGTGTGTGTGTGAGTGACCGGGGGGGGGGGGCTCACCTCGCTGTCGATCTTCTTGGCCTGCAGCGGCTTCTCCTTGTAGCACATCCAGAAGCCGAAGGCCGCCATGAGCGCGCCGTGGCCCAGGTCGCCGAACATCACCGCGAACAGGAACGGGAACGTGATGATCGTGTACGGCGCTGCACGACAATCACAAGGTCACACTTGTTACTCGACACTTATCGAAAATTGGTTGGAAATACTAATTTATAATAAAAAATTATGTCTTTTGAATGTTGCGGCCGGACGAACACAAAACAAACAACTAGCTTTAGAGTCGGCGGAAACACGGACGGTATTTTGCAGTGGACTCATGCGACAGCGAGCAGAAGACGAGAGAGGTTACCAAACGTGGTAATAAAGTTAATGACTTCATAATAATATTGCCAGCAATCCTGACTGGTTAGTGGTTTATATTATTACTTTAATTGCAACTGAATGGAAATATAACCTTATAATAGCATTCTGCTTACCGGGGTTAACTTCCCTGTACGTAGCAACACCGTACGCGTAGATGAGATGCTGGAATGCGGACGTGAACTTGTTGGTGCGGTTGTAGGTGGGCGGGTCCTCGGGCGTCTCCATGCGGTTGAGGATGGGCGGCACCGAGCTGCCCGAGCGCTCCGTGCCGCGCCGCAGCGCCAGCTGGATGCTCTCCATGTCGAGCGCCGGCACCCAGCACTCGGCGATCAGGCACTTCTGCGTCACGTCCAGGTTGAACAGGTTCAGCGTGTGGTAGATGGCTTTAATCTTGCGCACCTTCACGAACCAGTTCTTGATGTTCTTCGCGGCGGCGACCAGCACGCGGTGCCGGTGGTCCTGCGTCTGACCGAGCACCTGCCTCAAACACACAGTGGATTAGTTGCGGGATGGAGGTGAGTGACCTCGATCACAAGTGATGACAAGTGGTTTGAAAGGCTTTCTTATTATATAGAATGTATAATAAGTTCTATTTATATTAAATGCTATCCGTCACCCGGCTAACCGCAAGTGCAACCGCATCCTACGGTTAGCCGGACTGCTGATCGCATTCCGGCTAGCCGTGTAATGCGTGGGAGCACTTAAACATTACATATATACTTAGTTGTCATGATAACCAATGTCGTTTTAAATCCTTAACATCATAACAGTGTAAAATACTACAGACGTTGTAGTTCGCAATAATGCCGCAATATATTTTCGTGTAACGTGATCCATGCCAAGACAGCAGACGGTTAATGGTAGATTGGATAGATTAATGGCGGCCATATAAGCCAGTTTACTTTGTTACATCATGGGGCACTAACTTGAGCCGAGCGCCGCGGCGGCGGCTGTGCAAACTGATCGTAAATTCATGAAATAGAGTCATTAAAGGATTGACCGTGACGGTGAAATTCAATTATCGGATTAGCTCGTAAGTGCGGTAATGTGCACGACATAATATGATTGCAATATTATGTAACGCGCTTAACTTGTCACACTGCTACTTCCTCAAACTGCTCATGCACAGAATGACACGGATGCACGTTCACAGAGTTGTTGGTGGAAATTTAATTTTGTATAGTTTTCCCGTTTTAAAATGTAATAATATCCAAAAAACATACATAACTAAAATTAAAGTTATTGCTATTCAGTGATAGTACCGCCTTTTGTGCTTTGAGTCTACGCTTACCATTAACTTGCTGAACTACTCTTGGTGTCCAATACAGTTGTAAATGAATTAAACTATATAATAACTTATAACTATTCTGTGACATTCGGGGAGCCTCGAATAAGCCAGAGCCGTGTCGCAAGGCCGCGCCGCACGGTCACGTCGCCCCAATCTCCTCGTGCGGCAAATTACTACTTAATGGACAATTGTTCGAATACGATACTTAATTAGCGGCACACACGAGGGACACGTTTTAATAACGCTTGAGACATGTTTTAATGGACATACTAGCAATTAAAATCTAGATGAATTGATTCGTGTAGGGGAAACCTTGTAGGTAGGTACCTGTTTTCAACCCCAGATGAAAGAGTGTGCGTATCAGTAGGTACTTCATATCTCCTGAATGAATTAATCATTTTTTGAAATAATGTTAACGCAACCGAGATTTTCCGTCGAATTGCGACCGTAACCCCCTCGGTTTGTGTTATTGAATTTGTCCCCTCGTCGTCAACACCAGCTGAAGTAGCTCCCGATTGTCGAGGACGATCTTACCGTGTTGAGGTCCTCGATGCGGGTCATGACGCCCATGGCCATCTCGCGGCGGTCGGCGGGCGCCTCGGGGCACGGGTACAGCGTGGCGCGGAAGCCCTCGCAGATCTTCTTCACGCGCGTCTTCAGCTGGTCGCCTTGGAAGAAGATGATGAACACCGACTTGTACACCTGGTCAGACTGCGAACACAAACACAAACTTAGATAAACTAAACTACATAAATATTTGATCATCGGCATATTGCCATCTGGGGAATGTCTCGTGCTAGAGGGAGGTAGCTGGGCAGGATAATACAAATATACCTACGGAAATACACCTCTAGGAGTCTCTCAAACTACCGACTACGCCGAAGCTTCTTAACATTAAATGTTTCTACTAATACTTCACTAAAAAGCTATTTGTGGTTTGGACAAAACCACAAGAATCATTACCTAGCAGCTAAGTATGTCCCATGGCTGTTCGTGGAACCTTGAGATTCGTCCATTTGACTGTACCTAAGTCAAGCACGCCAACACAATGGCGGAACCATCCCACCTCGTTCAATGTGTAGTAAATGACCTGTCTCCGTTTAGTCGACCTTGTGTCACAGTTCTACAACATTGCGTGAACAATACAATGTGTATCCTCCCTGAACACTATGGAAACTTTTCCCCTTTGTACACGACACCTGGTTGCGTTACCGAGTAAAGAAACATTGGAAATACAACTGATCCATCTCTCCCGTACATAGTACGAGTTTCAGACTATGCACGGTCTCATCTGTACGACTACCAAAGTAGACCAGCCTTAATAAGGCCGGCGCATATTTGCGGCACGACATGGCCAAGTACATATTTTAGGCGACGAATATAAATATAACCTAATAGTATGGAAATAAAGTCGATATTTCAGTGTGTATAAATATGCATAGGTATACCGACAGCCTTCGGTATAGTCACACGAGGATCCCCTGCCTAAGGATCTCCTGGCCTAAGCTGGGTGGAAGCACTCACCGAGGAGGGGTCCTCGAGCGGCGTGTCGATCTCGGCCTGGCGCAGGAACACGTTGCCGCGGCACGCGCGCCACAGCATGCGCTCGAACGCCGGGATGCGCTCGCGCAGGATCACGCCCGCCACGAAACTACACACACGCGCGGTTTTATTGCACGCCCCCGTACCGTCGCACTGCTCAGCCTCGTATTCACAAACAATACTATGATACAGTGAAATAGAGGTTCTCATGTACCTACTTCATTTTAATTTTTTGAACAGACAAAGATGGGAATAGGAAAAATCAATTGTTTATTATTATTTCACTGTGCGTTCATAATATTGTCTGTGAATTCGGGGATAGTATGCTAAAAATATGATCGTATGAATGTAACATTGCAGTTGATCTACATCAAATACCTACATATAAATGGAATTTATCAATTAAATGCATTTCAGTAAAGCTACTCCAAACCAGTTGAGATGGAATCGAGTAAATTTGCCCGAGCATAGCATAGGCGAGGCTCGAGGTAAACACCGTAATTTTCGCTCTTATTGCAATAAACATAAAGCTCTACTGAACACGCCCAAATCTCATCGACTGGTATAGGGAGCTCGTAAAAGTCTTTGATACACATCTACTGCAATGCGTATGTTTAAAAGCAATCGGCATCTACATTCTACACAGAATTGATTGGCCCGTGCTCACACGCAGTACACATTTGTAACCAACTTCAAACGAAACAATTTTTTTTATTACGGTTTTGTAATATACCAACACCCTTAAGAAACCGAAATGCCGCCTAAAGCAACTGTCTCGTGGCCAAAGTAGCAGATGGTTACCTATTATAAGGTAAAACATGTTATTGATATGGCACCAAGGATTCTAATTGGACATTTTGTAAGATGTGACATTCTAACAACTTTATAACTTAAAATCGAAATAGAATGATTGTAATATTTAAAAGCAGAATCTTCCTTTGGTTCCCGTTCATTATCTTCGTGTATTGTGAAACCGCTTGACAGCTCTGACAAGGATGAAATATACATAGGTCCGCCCAACAGACTATCGGTAGATGATAAAATTAATGAAACTACATTAAATTAAATAATAAAGAAGAAAAGCTTTAAACGTGCATAAATAATTTTTGCTTAGAAATGCTACGAATGGTGCATTAGAATTACTTCGGATGAACTATGAACGTAAAAGTGTTTTGTTATAATTATAATTGGATCTTCTGCGTTTTTACGAACAAACCCATTAGGTTGGCGCAGCTGAGTTCGCTTCAATACCATTATAAAAATTAATACAGCGTTTGTCCGAAACAGCGGATTCAATGACAATGTCGTGAATAAATTGAATAGTTACGTAATGGCATTCGTTATGGAAAATTTGGTAGAATGGTGAACTATAGAGACTTCGCTTAGATGGTAAGAGTTTTTATCAAGTTTGTCAGACAATATAGAGAATTTATTAGAATAAATTAATTTTATTTTCGCTATTATTATTATTATTTATTACGATACCTCAACAGCAATGTGAAGAGGCATAATGTAAATTTCAACGTTAGTCAACCTTAAGGGATTATACCCAACATTTCAGATACAAAAAATATGTATTGCTTTCAAAATATTTGTAAAACTGTTTATTTCCTGAGATAGGTTGTTGCACCTACTGTTGTATCTAATAGTCAAAGGAGATAAAAATAAAGCACATGATCTTAGAAACGCACCCTATATTTTGGAGTAAGAAATTTTCAAAACATGTCCTTATTGGACGATTCCACATTTGAGATTTTTTCAATGAAACCATATGAAGTATGGAAACTACCAGGACATCATATCAACGCAAAGTGTGTGCTACGGACTAAACAATGAACTCATTCTCAAGCAAACAGTACCCATACAAAACATGACAATGGTAAAATTATATACAAAAGAAACGTCCAGCACACGAATAGGCTATTTCCCATTGAAACAAGCACCGCATCGAATCGGTAAACAGCCGACACGTAATCTTATCGTCGGTTATCAGTCGTGGATTAAGATTTTTTCCATTACCGATCTGACCGATGACATCGCAATCACATGTAATGGATTTCGAATCTCCGATAACGGACACCAATTTCATTGAAGTTACGGTAACGCTGTGACTCGCAGCTAAAACAAGGAATTAAACCAGTCTGAGAGTTCTGAGACCTGTAAACAGATTTCTTTCTTGAATAAACCCATACTTGTTATTATTTACTTGACCCGTGATTCCTTATATATATTCTTAACATTATATATCTACCGTAGTAAGGAAGATACGAGGAGATACTACATTCTGGAAGATTTTCGATGTATGATAGTTGAAGTATGTTCAAATATTATGAGGATCAGGATAAACAAAATTATGCTTGTAATTGTTGAAATAGCTGCAAGTACAACTTCTTAAGTTTGAGAAGTTTAAGGGCTAGCAATAAGCTCATCGTGAAACAACATGTTTTTAGCTCCCACAGATATTAAATTATTTCTTTGAAATCCTTTGGAAATTCCGCTGATTTCGGGAATGCAGGCAATACTTCAGATTAGGTTTCTATGTAACACTTGTAATATGAGTATACCATAAAGTAAGATATGTACTTAAACAGAAAACCATAAAATTGAATGGCCAGAACAAAGTAGATAATAACATTTTCGTGATTGAAGAGCCATGAAGTTATCTTAAATGGCTCTGTTAAGGCGGTGTAGTAAAACGTAATGAAGGAGACGAGCCAATAGGCGATCGTTATGATTGTTTCAAATGTACTTAAGTAGATCCGCGCTCATATTATATTGCAGGAAGCGTAAAATGTTAAGTCTCCATTAAACCATTACAGATAATACAAAATGTATTTTAATGAATTGAAGAACAACCTTACCGTGTCATTGAATCATTGCAAGTTCTAAAGGTGCTAAAGTTGATGATACTCGGATATTTTATGGTGAAGTAAATAACAGATTTCATATTAACCCTGTGGGTTTGTTTGTATATTTTTTGCTTTTTTAAAATAATACGGATTTTTTTATTATCAAATTGGATCAAATTATTATTTTGCACTTGTTATTTTAACTAGACAGAGTGGAAAACGTGACAATCAGGTGAAGAAAATAATTGATTTTATCATATGATGTCCACAAAAAATACGAAATAAACATGGGACAATCCTTATTACACAGTAAACGGATTCTTAAGAACGCTAATGAATTATAGAAGGTCTCTATGGTCGCAGTTAGTTTTAGTACGACAAGACCGAAAAGGTCGTGTGAATCATTTCCTACACCAAAAGTGTCAAATGTATACTTAAAAAGAAACCAATTTGGTAAAGTATACGTTAATTCAAGAATTGATTCGGCAAACAACCTTGTATCAGATTCGGTTTGGTAAAGTGCTGGGCTGGTGCGAAGCAGTCAACACTTTTACACTTGAATATACAGACCTGAAGGAACTAACGATAAACACGGAAAACTACTAAAGGAAAGGTATGGAAGACAGAAATTGACAAGAAGGTTGGGATTGACCCAATTCTTTGGGATTATAATAAAGTATGAGGACTCCCAAACAAACTCCGCTACTTTGGCGTTAATTTTTTTCAATAGGTAGTAACCAATGCTCAGTGGGCTATCAAATTAGTATAATGAAAATTACATTCGACATTTAAACCAAAATGCACTTCTTTATTCACCATTCCAAAGGAATCTACATCAATAACTTTATTTGTATCTCTCCATTCCGCGATAAGCTTTATTATTCATATTACTACATGTGGCTTTTGTTTCTCTGATTACCAGTCATCATCGTCACTGCATGAGTTGCATTGATCCACGCTTCAAATAGATCCCGGCCATTATACAATGCAACACCTATTATGATGAATACATCCAGTTTAATAATAATTAAAGAAACTTATTTGCATCTCACTGTCTCTGACTGCACGGTAGCCACCTGCTGTATCGTGTGTGGAATGACCAGTTCATTCGATAATCAATTTTATTAACTTCCATTACAGGCGGTAATCGTTTAAATATTTGAATCACACACAGGGCGCGTTACTTGAGCGTGCATTTGGTTTTTATTGATAGCGTCACGTGAAAGAGTGAGTAACAGCTGCGCTTGCGCCGCGCGCCGTCACGGATGTTGTGTATGTGTGCGTAATTCTCATTATTATTCATTCTTGGACATTCCCATCCAATATAACCACACGTTTCGTATTATCCTCTCGTGTTGTTGCATTACATAAGAATATTAACAGCATCTCTACTTAACACTTTCCCGCATCGCGAAGCGAAAGAAACAGAAATCAGCTTCGTTAACCTTTAAACGTACTTTGTACTTTTTCGTGTTAGAATGTGAAAATATTTGTGTAGCCTTCACTATACAGCAAGCTACAAAATTATGTACATCATATAGGTATGTTATTGTTTCGTTATTGATATACATCGCAATCGGTTTCTTTACTTTTACTAGGCTCATTTTATAAACAGCAACAAACTGGGGAGCAAAATGTTGAACCTACGGCAAATCCGTACGTCTTTTTTACATTTTCACGCTTATCTCCGAGAGAGACCTCTTCATATTTAAATAGAATACACGAGGGAGCTGTCAAGTGGATGCGGAGTGTACCGAGTAATGAGCGGTGACGTCACGAGGGCGCCACGCCGGTGTTTACCGGAATCACATTTCCTGCGGCCGGCGCGCGACGTCTTGTCCGCGCCATCCTTGTTATACATTGTCATACCCGTGTACTGATGTTCATACTACAAGGTAAATTCTGGTGTCATGAACAAATTAATCTAGTTTCGGATAATACCTAAATTCGTTTACATTCGTTTACTGTCAGTCTCTTACAGTCAGTGTCGTTAGATTCAATCGATACGAATACGATTTCTTTTACCACGCAACCGAGCGTTCGTAATCATATTAAGTTTTTTATGTGGAGATGGTTGAGGGTGTGCAGTGATATAGAGCTATTTTTTCTAATCTAAATCGCACCCGCGCGAAGCCGGGCCACCGCTAGTTGTTAATCATTGATTTTGTTTTTGCTCATACTAATTACCTTCTCTTGTGTTACAACTATTTGGCGGTGGCTCTTATTATTATCAGGAGACTGTTATTACTGCAATTGAAAATTCTTGTTTTATAATTTCAATTCTGTTACTCAGATGGTGTTTACTGAATAACATGTTTACACATACGTATGACGAATCTGAAGTCAATGTTCCAAGCTTATCGTATTACATTGTTAGTGTATTATAGACCTTGTAGGTATGTCCTGCTTGTTCATATCCACGACTAAAGTAAGTATTACGTGAATTCCCTTCTTTAAGTCTTGGAGTGCAACACTAAAATGCTAAAGTAGTACTTTGTATTCTAAAGATACGATCGTTTTAGAGTAAATGTAAGTCCTGAAAGTTTGAGCACATTTTATTTGATGGATTTCGCGTGAGATGATGTAAGAGGGTTCACCTTGGCGGCGCGCCAGCGGCCAGGCGTGCGCGTAACGTAAACGATGCGAGTGCTTTTGGGCTTCTTTGGGACGTCGAATGTTACATCAGGTTTAGTACTAGCGATCTGTGCATCGACTGAACTGTAGAAATAGTTGTAACTATTGTATTAATGTACTAGAAAAGTCCGTGCGCGTTACTTACTTCCAAATCGTCCAGTAATATGATACGACCCCAAAAATTGCACATTGTTACGATTGAATCTAAATAAATCTAACTTAGACCTACACATTGATTAACAATATTTTTGTGACGCATTCTTGTAAATGTCAAAGTATTGAGATCTAAAACTGCTGATATTGATTACTCATAGAGGAGAACTAAATATTGATGCGTGGGTTTCAGACGAGGCGGAATAATTTATTTTCATTGCAAAAGTAATGAACCGGTGAATTCCAGACTTAAAATATATCGGAAACCTCGGGAAACTTTGAATCTGTCTAATCGACTTTGATGGTTTTTTATTCAGCATGACGTCTTTTGGTGACTTAGCTTTGGTGATTTCTGTAAGATAGGTAAAGTGCAGTACGGACACGTCTCTAGATTTGTAGAGACATGTTCACAGAGGCCACGGGCTAAAACAGCTTCACAACAAAACGTCTATCACTGGTAGTTTCAAAGAAATCGACCATAAAAAACCTACCTATGTACTAAAAATAATTACTTGATGTTTCAATCCTACAAAGTGACTTCAACAACCGAACAAGGAAAACGACGAATGGCTCGTGGACTATCATATACATACCTACCTACATGAAACTTAATACAACAATATTATTATGTACAGAGAATAACTACTTTATTAACAATTCAATTAAAACAAATCGATGTCGACTTCCGCATTTCCTTCTGAATTTCCGCAAAAAATCCGTCATCTCAGAGCAAGAGCCAAGAATGCAGATCGAATTAAAAAAAATATAAGTGTGTAGAAACCCGTCCTGTCTTTTGTAATAAACACACTTATGATTTATGTGTGCAAACCATAACTTTATAAGATAGTATGTCTTTTAATAAAATGCTGCTTTTATATACCCAACTAGGTTTGTATTTTTACTTCTGCCCGCCGGAATCGTCATCATCATCATCATCATTAATTTGTCCACTAATCCAATTGCACTAAGTATTTTAATTATTTTACGACAAGCCTATTAACCTCTCTACTAGGAAGCAAAACGTGTCTCAAATTAGTTTTAGCGAGCGCGCGTCATTAGCAAACAGTTGTAGAACTTGTTCGGATACCGCGAGACTAAACTTGTTTTCGGCACCATGAACTTGATGTAGCATTTTTATGTCACAAACTGACAAGCAGTTTAACTGATATGACTCCTTGTTACGTAATTCATTTATTAGATCGATGAACTGCAAAGGATTCCTTAGGAGTGAATATTAGATATAGGTAGCTCTACCCTTCATCTTTGAAGGGCTCCAGGTAAATTCTTCCATAATAATAATTAGCAGCACGGCAGTGACTAATAAGTGTCTTTCTAGAAGTCGCTATGTATGCCTACACGAATCGCAGCTATGACGAACTAAACGTAAATTATGGTAATAAAATGCTTGCACACGCGACAGAGCCGCGCCTGCATCCAACGAAGTCGATAAAAATGCAGCGGAGATAGGTACAAGTGGGTCGTTGTTTTATGGAAGGACAGTGTTTCCTAAATCGGCTGGAACTAATTCAAACGGCTGTTCCAAATCGATTGGCCGTAACTACGAGTATGAAGTAGGAGGCCGTACTTATTGCTCTATTTATGTTCCACAAGTAACCCGCTTCGCTCCCGTCAACCGGCGTAGATATAAGCAAACACACTCAAAATGTATTAAATATAAATGATTAGATGCTAATCTTTTGTCATATAGATTGCACATGTCCAATAATGAAGAATGTCGATAATATATTTTTAAATGTGTCGGTCGCTCATTCAATGTGTTCAAGAGACACTAATAGAAAAAAATTGTCTCCATTGCGTCGTGTGGTCGTTACGTCGCGTCGGTGTTATTATTAGCATCGGTTTAAAAAGTCATTTCTAATTTCTGTCGGCTCCAGTAAAATAATTCTACGAGTATAATTGCCCGCGATTTGTATCAAGTAATATCGCTACTTCTGACTAAGTAGTTCTGACGATAAAATATCAAGATCAAATAAATACTTTTCATACAATTCCAAATTCGCAGAAGCCGAGTAGCATGTCCATGTAGCAACCATGAATTACTTCGAATTCCTACTCGTTATAAAAAATTCGAGTGCTCACACTAAAAAAATCATTACACAATTATTAAAGTATTAATTCATCTTCAAAATCCATATCTGGTCCCACTCGGTTTGGGTCTCCTCACGCAAGAGGAAAATAATTAAAAATGTTTAAAACTTGACCCCACAAAAAATCCCTCAACGCTGGCCAACTGTGAATTGGCAGACTTTACCGACCTTTGGAAACATTAAAACTTTTGGTATGCAGATTTTCTCACGACGTTTTACTTTCTGAAGCACGTGATAATTTTATTATAGGTACATACCTATTCTGTCCGTAGAATTCGAACCCTGGTTTAATCGTAGGGCCTCGTTCTAAGGACATAACCTTGACTTTTTAATAGGTAGACTGTATCTCAAGAAAAATATACAGTAGATACTTATAAAGTACATTACAACATATAAAATTAAAATAGACTCAAAAACTGCCGAATACAGTATGTATGCATATCCCTGTAAGTCTTAACTAAACTTATTACAAACTTTACGTCAACAATGCAATTTTTTTCTAAAACAGTAACATAATTCATGGTTTCTACACCGAGCCACGGTGTGCGTGAACATGACACAACTCCAAGTCATGGGTTTGTTTATAATTCCACGTGAAAAGCGGAAACTCTGTGCCAACACACACTTTCCGCTTTTCAGCGTCGAGTTGTGCTATCCATTAAGGAATGTTTTACCAGAATGTATAACAATCGACGTTGATTTGCCGAGAACTATTTTTGGTGTACAAGTAAACGAATAAGATTTTGATATTTACAATTATTAATCGTTTTGGGCCAATAATAACGATTAACAGGATTATCACGGATTACAGCTTTATAGCAAGACGTTTCACTCGGAAACATAATTAAAGCGCGTACACAACGTAATTAAAGGTTTTCCAGCTAATGTAAACCTACATATTATAAGGTATCATACTAGGTATGCATAAGTGCAAAAGTTGTTGCAACAAAAATGTTTTTGTTGTATGCCTCCTTCCAGCAAAATAATAACCGTCACCTTTCTGGTCTAACTTTCACGTGAGTATACGACACGCGATAGTTCATTACAAAATGACTTAAAAAAAATCATATTTATTTTGTCTTAAGTGTGCGATTGCAATGCATTCTTGACTTTGTGTGACACATACATTAACGTGTAAGGAATTATTGTCCATACGAGTAGGTTAAATTGGAGACTATAAATTAACAGGTATCTTTTACGGAACAGCAAACGAGAACAGATACCAAACGATAACATTATGATTGCACATTTATTATTAGAAACCGCATGTTGCTAATTGCGTTACAATCACATTCATTTCACATTTACTCTGGCACACATGCGAAAGCCTTGCGAGTACCTTAACTAATGAACATGGAAATTTTATAAAACAGTTTAACATTTCTCCGTACAATTATATTATTACAACTAGTTTATGCTCGCGGCTTCGCTCGCGTTAAGAGTATTAACTTTCATCCCCTATTTTATCCCCTTGGGGGTGGAATTGATCAAA
>DWKA01000719.1:0-14946 GCA_018249155.1 Panoquina ocola ocola
TGTTAAAATGTAAATATGCTATTACCGTCATAATAAAATTGTTCTTCTAATAAATAAGTAGCTCTTGATGTCAATATTAAAGACGGTAAAGCGTACAGGCAACTTAGGCAGGAGCAATAGGTAGGTACAATAAGGTATATAATTATATATTATAGATATTATTATATATTGTTACAAAATATGTTAATCTAATCTCAGATTACTGCAGGTATTTTAGGCATATTTTATACTTTAAAAGGAAAACTATAACAAAGGTCGCCAGTGCTGTGTGTGGTCCTTGGTAGCATTATGAAGTCACCAATACCTACGAAGTATTAGTCGATAAGATATCAAATCGCCTTGGAGTTTTATACAACGTTAATTTGTAATTATACTTACCTATCTACATAACATAAGCAATGTTATTTCCATACCTTTTACTGTACTGCAAAGTAACTTCCTACTAAATGTTCTATGTTGGATAAAAATACACTTTTAGTGCCTAAGTACCTACCCAATGCATCCTGGTGAATAATAAGTGATTATTTTAATTAATGAATATCTAATAAATAACCTTTTCCTTATAAATTGATTGCGGATTCGTATTATTACTACCTATTTAAATGTCATATTATATAGAGTTTCTTAAATATCAGTTACGTACACACCAATTAAGATTGTAATAAAGTATCTATAGATTTAAATTACGCGTTGAAAAGACGCAAGTTATTTTTTACCTATATGAAAATATTTATCGTGATAATGATCAAATATACCTACCTATAGGTACATTTTAGTTCTTAGAAATGAGTTATAGATAGATTTAGTGATTAGGTACACAGCAGTATATTTATATTACCCATTAAACTACCTGATTAAACTAATGATCTGTGTAATAAATCTTATTCTATGACGTCATGAAAATCTCGTGATGGGGTCTATTATTATCGTATGATGATAGTTGTTCTATTATATATCAGTAGATAGGAACTGGTGGAAAAAGGAATAATACTTTGCTTTGGTTTATTTGCATATTAAGTGAAGCACAAAAATCTGAATGTTATGTAACGAAGAGAAAAAAAGTAGAGAAAATATTGAAAAGTGTTTAGACTTGGTGTCTATACTTTGAATAGATAAGACTAGCATAATAATGGTATATTATAGCATTATAAGTAGTTCCTAGTAACAACTAGGTGTGTCTAAGTTGCCTTTCACAATAATTTAAATATATTACTTTAACTACTTGATGGAAGTTACGTGTAGCAATTATTTAAAATATATTTAATGTATATTATTATCTAGTATTTCATCTTTTAAATATATTTATAACATTGTTGTTTTCAGAGGGAAAGTAGGCTTCTAATTATTATTTTAAATTCTACATTACTTTTACCAACATTATACTAAGTGCTGTCTTCCATAGGTGCTTATTTTTTAGTCAAAAAAAATAATCGCTCCATACGATTAGTAGATTCAAGAATATCTCAAATAAGTTCATCTCAACTAAGATAGAGGTCCTTTAATTAACCGTTTCACTATGATATTCTCCAAATAAACGAATGAGAGTACATTTTTAAGAGTCAATAAGCTATTGGGAGCGCTGGCGACGCGGGTGTTCCCTCGTGAAATATGTGTCCGGCTGACTCCGGCTAACGAACGCCGAACGAAGCTCCGTTCGGTTTACGGCCACTGTTAATAAGGCCGAGCGTTCCACTTCATTTCGTTTGTATTATATTTATATTCTTAATAATATAACGAATCTTTTGAAGCTTTCTATATTTAGTATTATTTATTTTGAGATATTTTGTGCTGACAGTGTTGAAAGCATTCGTAGTTTGATTTGAGTGGAGTTTTACATTATGTATTAAGTACATTATTATTATTATTTATGTATATTACATGCATTATTGAATATAACTATCCGTTTTATCGTTTTCTAAATGTAATGCAATCAGAATTGAGTGAAAATGTAATTAAATTTGGTACCTAAAGATAGGTAGAGCGTGACATGAATATGTAGAGTTCCGTATCTATTTCAAAATAAGTTGAAAATAAGGAATGGTGTTTTAAATAGCCTATGACAATTTCAGTTTATAATTTTCTTTTGTGATGACAATATTTTTTAGGGTGTGATGGCTTTATAGGTATTTTACGTTGTTTTTCTTTCTTTTAATAATGTCTCGAATACATTGAGTGATGTTAAATATTAGAATGTGCAATCTGTCTCTAATTAAACCAACTAAAAGTAGGTACAAATAATTTCAAAAGTTAGTCAAAACAATATATAGGCACAATTTTTTCGGCTCTACCAATAGCTTTCTTTGTTTTATATCCCCATACCTACCTAAATACACAAACCGCAAATACATTTCCAATAAGTAGGTGTACAATATCAGAATAACAAAGCATAAACAGGAAATGTGCCGGTTGTTTTATGTTTTTATTAGACGCCAATACAAACGGGGTGTTGGGGGTGTCTAATTGTGTCTTGTTTGTAAATTGTACAATTCAATTTAATACGATATTTCGGCCAGATTTTTATGAGTTTCCTTACAAGAGGGGTGTAAGTGAAAACACGACCGGAAGCGGGGAAATCCATGCAATAACAATAACTCATACGGTTTCGCCCACCCCCCGCTAGATGGCGCGCCGTGGACATAAGTAATCCATTTATTCTCGGGGCGCACTTTATGTAGCGAACTCTTAAGTAATGCTGTTATATTGTTTTATATTAATACTCATACTTAGTTAAATATTGTTTGTACGTGCTCTTAAATATATCTATGAGATTATCTAAGTTAGACTTTCCTTTTACACGATATTGTAAACAAAACAACGTATTAGATTCTGTTTAAATATTACCACATAAGTTTTTGAATTAAATCATATTAAGTATAATAATTAGATGTATCGTGTATCGTTCTAAAGCGTAATAAATAACTACCTAAATATTACTTTTTGATACATTCCTAATCGAAAATTTTGCGACGAATATCTACTATAAAAACATCGTAGGTAGGTACGTTTTCCGTTTAAACATTTTACTGACGGAGACATCTGAAGAATTCGTCGAGTCATTATCCGACACGGAGGGCGGAATCCGCAAAGTTTCGACGCTGAGCGGAATTTTGCGGATGAATGTTTTAATTAGATTTTCTCGAGAATATTTTGTACCTAATTGTCGTAGCTCTAAGAAAACGGGGTTTAATTAACGGAACATTTCTCTTCACCGAGAAAAGTGTAGCATGAGTGAGTTTTTTGCTGGCAGATATATTGTGCTAGTTTACATTGATCAACATTCTCTTAGACAGTGGTATAGTGAACTGTGAGTACCTGGTACCTACACACAATAAAGTATGAATAGGTAGGTACTATAGTAAGACTTTAATTATCACACACAACATCTAGAGGTATGGCTCCATATTTAAATTTTTAACATATTATTATATGTATTTCATCTGATATACCTACGTATCTACATAGACCTACCTTAAATGCCAGCTGAGAATTCAGTCCCTAGAAGTTATACCTACCTATTACAATATTCTTATTAGATTTTTAAAATACAAAACATCTAGATTAAATTATAAACATAAAAATCTACGAGTAAAACTAAAGAACTAAGACATACCTTATAAGCAGTTAAAATTTTCGTTTATGAAACGTAAAATTGCATTTAGGTATTCCAATCTTATCTTCAATGTAATTTAAGTTTGAATAACCTTCACGAGATTGATTAAAATAATCTCCTTTAGCTTCTAGGTAAGTATTAACTTTCATAACTGAAATTATAAGGCTTCACTTGTTTTATAGCCTAAGAAAGTTATATTTTAACTGAGTACCTATGATTATGTACAAAGGTATTTTTAAGCCTTACCTTACTTAGGTACTTTACTGAGTGTCATTTAACCTAGAAACTTCGGATTGATTTTCAAAGTAAATAAGAGTAAGTATTCGACTTGAATGGAGCAGTTCTTAGCTGATAGTATCGGGTAACAATGAAAGTTTTTATTAGCCAAGTTCCGTAGCGTAGATTTGAACCGTGTCTGCTTTTCCAATTTGAGAAAAGGTAGCAGTAAAACTTCTTACTCAAACCAAGTTCCTGATTTTATTCGTATTGTATAGTTAGATAATGCTGGTTTAGGCTTAATAAAGCAATTACCTATCTCATTATTATATAAATAAATACGCTCTACCTTGTATTATTAGGTAGATGCATATAACATTTATCTGTGTTTTGATTTTCTATACCTAGGTACGTAGGCGTAATGAAACCACATTATTAATGTTATACCTATAACCACAGTATTCGTTTCAAATCTCTATATAGGTACCTACCTATATCGTCGTGAGAAAAGTGCCTTCTGTTTGAATTTAAATTGCTACATTTTATAATAATGTCTTTTGAACACCGCCGCATTCGCCCTATCCCCTCGTTTCTTTTCACTCTTTTTATAATGTAATTTTCTTAAATCACCTCCTCTTGTACGTACTTCTGAGCCCTCCGGCTGTCTATTAACATCCCAAAATTACATCTCCGAAAAGCAAAAAAGAATTTCTGTTTTTATTTTTTTCTTTGGTAGAAGGCCAGTTACGAATGTCGTGTTGGTAGGTAGGTAGGTATATACATATTTATAAATATTTTTCTTCTTTGAATAGATCACATAATATAGGTACCTACCTACATCTACTTGGCTGAATATAATTAATGTACCTATCTATTTATTTAGTACCTGTGCAAACAAATTATATTTCTAGAAAATGGTAGGTAATGCCACATAATAAGTAGATAAAGCTACCTAAATTATTACCGAGGGACAAAGGTACGATAATGTTACTTTCAAGTTGTAATAAAATTATATCTACAAGGATCTATCCCTAACTCTCTATAGAGACTTTATTTGATTTTGTTTTGTCAATAAATCTTGCAAAAATAGCTAGACATATAACTTATACGGGTATAGTTTCAGCACTCTAATGGACAATACATTTTATAACTCATTAAGATGGTAGCAGGTTCTTATAAATCTGTCACGCACTAAAAGCTTAACCCGGCTATAAATCAATTAAAACTTTGTCATGTTATCTTGTTTGTCTTGGCTGCCCAATTAAAAAAATCTTTCACGTTGATTAAATGCGCTGGCGCATAAATAAATAAATCAAGATGGAGTCGCAGCGGCGCATTGGGGTCGTTCACCCCGAACATCTGTTCCAATATTTCAGTGCCGGAGTTATCATGCGCTTCCAATGTAAATATCTGTTCGCACTTAAACTTGACTGTTATCTCGTAATACGAATAAATTAGCTTATGGTAGAGTCGCCTGATTCCAGAGTTATCAGTAGCGTGTCATCAAGTCAAACGATGTAATGATGTATATTATAATATTAATTATATCGCCTTTATAGAGGTAGGTACGTATCTACATATTATTTTTAATTAGGTACTGGCTTAAATTAAAAAAAAAAAACTTTATCATTATTATTGACTTAGTTTTGTTACAACTCAGCTAAACATAAATACCTACCTACAGGTCCATAATAAATATCATTCTTAAGAAATATAGAAGGCCTTAAAAATCTTACTTTATGCAGCAAATTACGTATTTTGCAATTTTCGAAAGGTGGCCAGAACGCAAATTTACCAGCCGGCTACATTCGATAATAATAGGGAGTGATAATGGACATAGGTAGGTGTCCGCCATCACTTTCCTTTGCACAGGGAATGCTCTCTGATTGGCGCGTAAGGCAACATGGTTGCCGCGTAGTATTTATAAAAGGCGCGCGTTCCAACTTCGAACTCGTTTTAATTTTCGAATGCTGTTATTCCGACGTTCTTTCTCTTTTGTACTTTATGACAATAAATATATGGTTCAATATTCATAGTTTTTAAAATTTATCGCTTTTTCTTACTTAGTTCAGGTGTTCAGGTTTTGTTTTAGGTTTTAATCGTGGCCTAATGAATGCCTAATAATAAAAAAATACCAATGGCGTACCATTTGTGAAATAATCCAAGACTAAAACAATGTTTAAATTTGTACCTACCTTAATATAGATTTTGTAACTTGCCAAATGATATTACGAATGTTTAAAAGATTTGTTCGTAGATGAAGTAAATAAATAAAGAAAACATTTTAATAAAAAAAAGTATTTATAATTATGTCTAAGAACTTAACCTTTCTTAAAACATAATATTATTGTACCTACCTATAATATTTCATACTTGCACTTAGGTGTAAATATATTATTATGTACTTCTACTTAGGTATCTACCTATTAGATACCTTAAAGTTGGTAGGTTTTAAAAACAAATACATATTATGTGTCTTTTGTTTTAAAGTTAAATACTTAATAAGTAGGTAGGTAGGTACCTATGTATATTTAGGTACTTAAGTTTGTATGTATGTATGTATATTAAGGTATGTAATCAATATCTTATATAGTAGGTAGGTAGGTACATATTATTATTTTATGTAAGTATACAAACATCCAATTATAAACAAGGTACATTTAACCCGTAAATGATTAACTTTCAATGATTGAAACTCGACTAGGTACTATATGCAACCTATCATTAACCGTTTGACTGACCACCTCACCCCCGAATTAGCATAATTATTTAAGAGATTCGGTATCGAGTTACATGGAGCCAGACGCTTATTTTCAACGAACGAAGAAGCAAGATTTACGATCACTTTGCCGTTCAGCGATTCGGCACATTCAGTATCCACAAACATAACTGACAATCTTGTGTCTCGTAATTTTAACGAATCAACTTGATTCATTTCGCGGTGAATGTTACCCGGGGGTTTTATATTGGTTCGCGTGTTTTAACAATCTAAATTCTGCTACAGTAACATTTCAAGGCATTTGTTTTTGTATTATACGTTTAATTTTTTTTTAGTTACTTAAAATGCAGTTAAACTAAAGGTAGTGTCATTGTATATCTGCTGATGATGTCTAATTAATTAGGTACTCATTAATATTTAACCGAAAAGAAGTTAGATTTTAATCGTAATATAAAAGAGCTACTTTAACTCATGAAAATGATCATTATGAACTTTACCTACGTATGTAGATATAATTATTATATTTCCATTCTTATTTATTTAGTACAATGTGGATTCCTATGGACCATGCAGGTATAAATCTATTTACCTGAATAAGGCATTTTACACATGCAATACAATAGTGAAGTAAGATGTGTAAAAATATTTAAATCTATTAGAAAAATTACAAATTAGGTAGGTATAGGT
This sequence comes from Panoquina ocola ocola, assembly GCA_018249155.1. Taxonomy (NCBI): domain Eukaryota; kingdom Metazoa; phylum Arthropoda; class Insecta; order Lepidoptera; family Hesperiidae; genus Panoquina; species Panoquina ocola. Next base: position 7,233 of record DWKA01000719.1, read on the forward strand.
AAAATTTTATTTCTTAATTTAAAGATTTATTTCCTAACCAAGTGTTCAAAATGGGAATTTGTATCGCAACATATTTGCAGTTTTCTTATATAGGCTCTATTACAATGATATACGCCTACTATACTTAGGACCTATCATAATTTAGGACCTAAAACGTCTGTCAATAGGAGTATTCGACGAATCCTCAACCGCTCTATCTGTTACTTGGCTCTAAAGTTTTACTGCCATAGTGATTCGGGCTGCGTAATTTCCCGCTTTCCCGCATTCCCTGATTTAGGCGGGTATTTATTAAATTGCTCGGGCAAGGGCGTAACTTTGAACGGACCTCGGATTAAGCCCGGCCGTACCTCTCCTAAATAAAGGTCTAATATGACTTGCGCCTGCAATATCGCCTATGTGTAGAAGTAGAAGGATAAAATCTTGATTAATATAAATAAGATTTTATAAAGGTTTAGGATATTTATCGTTGATATACCTAATAATGGATTGTTATTATTAGTGTAGGTATAAAGATTTAAGTTAAAATATAAATTATAATTATTAGGTACCTAGTCATAAGTGCCGATATTTTGAGTTATAAGCTTATTGAGTTATGATGTAAATATTTTCCAAAAAAAAATATATAGTATTTAATAACTTGAGTGTCTAAGTAGAATACAAAATAGCAGAAACTCGTATGTAACGTAGGGGATTTTGAATGCGCAACCAAAGGCTCGAACTTTGTCGACACGCCATCTTAAGTTGAAATGGACTCCTTAATTTACTGGTGGGTAGAGACGTAACGTAGATCGTAGGCAGGTACTTACTCTCTATTTCATTTACACAGCTATTTTATTTGATGTAGGTACTAATTGAAGTTTCAAAAGTCAGTAGGTATCTACATTTGTAGAACAACAATAAGAGATGAACGTGTAAAACAAAAAAAAAATATTTCCATGTAGTACAGTAAATGAAATTTGTTTCAAAATACGTAAATAACTTGAACGAAAATAAATGATTGAGTTACCTTTTAGTAAGTAAGTAGGTACCTACTACATGGCTCTATATAATACGAAAGAAAGCTTTACGTAACTCTACGACAAAGCGTCTGAAAAAAATAAAGACGGAAGTACAAAGAGCTACTCAGCGTGTCCCAATTTCACCAAGCAATTCATTCATATTCATACCCCCTTTCACCCTTTTGTGCTATGTTACGCAACTGATGCTTTGTCACCCTTTTCTTCCAATTTTATAATTATGCACGACTCTTCACCCTTTGTCATTTACTTAAAAGAGCTAGAATTCGTCAATGTCAACATTCCTGCATAATAAATGTTAAAATTTACGGCTGAGACAAAATATGTAAATTAATGTTCGGTTTCTACAAAACGTCTTTGAGAAGTTTCATATCACTTTTGAGCTGTTGTTTTTAGCCTTTGTTGGAACTATTATTATTGCTATTGTTTTAGTTTTACTTAGTTATAAAGAAACTTGCAAAATAGTATAGTGCATAGCTTATTAATTATTAAAAAAAACTCTTCATTCATAATATTTTCTCCACCAACTTCCATGTTTTTATGATGGCGTTATCAAAAAAAATAAGGCTTAAATCTAAGATTTTTAGGAGGACATTTTCGTGGTATCTGTATAGAAATGATAAAAGTGCGCTGACTGTATAAAACGGCTGATTTACATACGAATGTTAATAACTTGCTCGAAGCCGCTCGGCCCGAAACTGGTTTTGACGCTTGATTTCGGTTGCTCAAGATAACTCCGAGATAAGATAGATATGTATAGTATGGTAAATACATCGTTAGTGAGTTATATAAATACATCATTTGTTTCTTGATCTGCTTGTTAATTAACAGTGAACTGTTTATTGTTATTATTGTATAAATTATAATTTAATATAAAGTAGGTAGGTACACTCATATAAAACTTCGTATACCTACTTACCTGATTCTAGATATTATATTAGGTTCTGATTCTATTGTGTTATATGCATGAGCTTTTTGTATTGGTAATAGGATACTACCTACGTAATTCATAGCAGTAGTCTACATGATTAAGTGTTACAGTGCCTAATTGAAAAGTTTACTTAAATATTACTTATACTAACCTAAATAAAAAACTGATTATATAGACTAAGTAGGTATACAACTTTATATACAGGAACGTGGTAAAAAGTTTTGCTAAGCCATGTCGTGAGGGCCCTCAAACTTCATGAATCCCAATGTTCTGGAAAATATAACAAGGCGATTTATATTCGGGAGCGGTTTGGGACTCTCGTTTTTCTATCAGAGAAATCTGGCCGAGTTGTGCGTGCACCATAAAATATAGAAAGGTAACCCTCGCTCTTATTGGAGATATTTGTAGAATTCCAAATTACTATAGTTACGCGTCCAAAGCGTTATGATATCATTCGGATAAAAAAAACAAATGAATTTTGTAACGTTATAACTTTGATACGTACCTACCTACTTTACCTATAGGTAGGTATGTAGACACCTAGATAGATACGAGTATATCACAGAAATAAAGTATTAGATATTCATATAAGTATGCAGTAAATAAATACAAATAGATAGGTAACATTCAACATTTCAAAGACTTATTAAACACAGGTAGGTACTTTAAACTAAAATATTGCTGTAGGACGGTATGTGCTTTATAATCATATGGTTAGTCAACATCTAATGAAATTAATTCCTAATTACCAGTTATTCGGAGTTTTGTCACGAAAAACGGTTGCATCCTGCTAAAAGCAAGCAGCGAATGATAAGCAAGAGGGTGGCATCGAAATAATTTCTGTTAGGAGAGCGGGGCCCGAGACAAAAGGTTTGCGTTAAGGGACGCGTTATTTTTATACGCCACGACCGCTGAATAACAACACGACGAGCTTTTCTTCGTAAATATCTTAATAAAAGTCGGAATTGTACGATTACATTCTGATCATGCGCCGTTTCGCTTCCTCTTTTACTAAAGCGTTAGACTAAGTGATTTTTATACGAGTGATTTATATTTATTTATGTTAACAAGATTTATATGTATTTAAGAGGATGTTCATTGTTTTATTTACCAACTAATTTAAGCGTAGGTCGATAAGTCTCGTAGCTTCTATTTAAGGATTCGAGTTCACAAGCTTGTTGTAAATTTATTTATTTTACGAAGCTTTTTACATTCCCTTACGTTTTGTGCATTCACTTCAAAGTTAATTAGACTTTATAGAGCGTTCCTTCCAAATTCCATTTTATTCTGACGCACACCGAGACTTATTCATTGGAGGGAGGGCAGGCGGGGGGCAGCGGGGTGTGGGCAGGGGTAGCCTGCCCGAAATAGCAAATAAATGAGACGAAAATGTAAATGTTGCGCTTCAAAGATGAAAAGCGCGCCGCTGCTCGTTCTTGTTAAGCTCATCGCAAATGTACCAGAATTAGGAGCGCGGCTAAAATAATTTTCAGCCCAGATGTACCGAAAACCCCGAGGTTGGGGGAGAATTTCAAATTCTTTTGTTTACCGTCTTTACATTGCTCTTAATCTTATCATAAGAAAAAACAGTTTCATAACCAACTCGTAATGAATACCTGTTCATTATGGCAATGCCTATCTAGGATTTGCTATTAAATCGTTTATAGTAAATTGGTTATTAGTGCTTGATTCTCATCCATGTTTATTGCAAATATTAATGAGTGATTTATAAGCCTCATCAGTGTGAAGTAAACAACATTGTAACCATTTAGAAATCTTATTTACACTGGATACTCTATTAAATGGACAAGGTTCTTTAAGCGTCAATGTTTAGATTAGGTACCTACATTAAATAACGTAACTGAGTGGACCTTTGACCAATTCTGTCAATTAAAATCGTTGTAGTCATCAATAATTATATTTGTTATAGTCTATTCATAGATAGGTACCTACCTACTCGTACATGAGGGAAGTCATCGTCAAACAAAGCGTGTCGGATTCAATACCTGGAGAAGACACATTTGTTTATGTGCTATGTTTAATTTTCTAGTCCAAGGAAGCTCTCGAATGTTTTTAAAATGTGACTCATTCAAGTCAATCTAGAAAAAGATACCTATTTTTGATATTGCACTCACTTATACGAGTACATACGATACGGGTATACCTACCTAAATTCCCTGAAACATTTTTTATTCGTAGAATAAATCAGTACAAATCCAAATAATGTAGGTAAATGTTATTAATACATCATACATATTTATAAAGTTTTGAGCAAATGAGTAAATTATTATATAACAAAAAGGTACACTTTCCAGAATCATCGGTTGCGTAGTGTTCTGTAGAAAGTGTCGATAATATGCAATAAAAATATTCGAGTATATTTTACGACGAATATTTCTCTACACATACGAGTAAATGATACGTACGTAATTGCCACGCCTTATACGTAGCCACGTTGAGGAGAATGTCCGGATACTTATATCAGAAATCGGCTCCTTTCTTGGAAGCTTGTTTATATGAGAAACACGTCTCGCGGTAAACAATGGAATCCATAACCGCGCAAATGAATCCCTTGCTACAATATTCTCCAACTCTACCTTGAGAAATCTTATAGTATTTGATACTTCTGGATGTGAGAAATGAAATTGATAGACAGTTAGGTATGTCGTCGTTGTAAATTGTATCTAAATAAATATATTTAGTTTTTACATTAGGCATCAAAGAGACAGCATGAGACAGACGAGATAAAAATATTCCTGCTCTACTAATAAAGTAGAATAATGATAGCGTTACTTTTGTAATTTTTTAAATTTTTAAGTTACTTTAACTTTTGTATCGTTAGATTTAATTCTATCTATGTATATTATATTTCGATTGTGGTGCGAAACATAAACAACCTGTAAATTACGAAAATAAATATGAATCCTGACAACTTCCATATACGATACTATTTATTTAATTCTGCGTTGTTTTGATATAAGTTATTGACAATTTATTATGTAAATTCTTGGTCTAAATGCCACTTGATCGATTGAGATTAAATTTATGTGTTAGTTTCACCACAATTACTGATAAAGCTATAATAAATTAAGCGTTTTTTAACCTACTGCGTTATTAGGTAGATTTCGCTAATGTAAAATGTTTGGCCTACTATTTATATTATCAAGTAAGTCGCACACACCAATATGTCTCAGTCTACGTATTATGTTTTCTCGAATAAGTTTAATTAAGTTGGAAAAATCTCGGCGACATATGTCGCGTCGGATTATATTGAATCATTGCGGGCGGTCGTTCCCCCGCGTTCTTATTGCAATAGTAGATCTTGTTGGATAAACACAGTGTGACTAAATAGAGTAAGGTTATTGTAATATGTATTAGAAAAATATATTATTTTACGTATATGAGTTGAAACGTCATCTTTTTTATGCGGAAAAATTGCTAGAAAAGGATAGCGTGGTGGTATTTTGTATGGTCTTAAGGATTAATATAATATTTGACATTTATTTAATATTTGTTTTATATATCTACTTATATACATATAGTCGAAGCCTGTAACTTATATAGCTATCATATAACGAATAAAATGACTATAACATTAATTTATTCTTTGTTAAAAACATTTATATTGATCGTATAATAGATAATAGGAATTATATCTAGGTAAGTATATTTTAAAATAGTTACCTACCTACAGTTTATCTTTTTATCTACAGCTGAGGTAAATACGATATTGATAAATGAAAAATTTGTAACTATTTAATATAAATGTAAATTTTAACTAAAGGTAGATATAAAATACGAAGTTTAATTATATAAATTATATTTATACCTTATTAATTTAATCCTATAAAGTAATTATAAGTACAATAGATACCTTTTTTAACTGACGAAGTATGGAAATTTATTATAGGGACCGAAGATCTGTTGCATCTACCTGGCTTGTAAAAACTTAGCTACGACAAAAAGTGTGATGTTTTCTCACGTAGCCAAGCAGCATACCCCACATACTTTAAATTTGATCTAAACAATCTTGGCATGTTATACTGAAATAAATTCAATTTTTAAAGTAAAACTTGAGTCTTTCGTAGACGTTTACGCGAATATGGTTCCCACGTTACATCCTGTTTAGGTAGGTATAATGTATACAGGTACACGTCTCCAAAACATTACTTCAAAAGGTATACCGTACCTAACAATTTAATTTGATACCCAAAACCATTTGTTTTACGTACTTAGCTGTCGGGTGGGCGCTATAACTTACATACGTAGGTACAGTAGGTACTTATTACGAACTCCCTTATCTTAATCATGCGGTCTCATTACACGGACACGGTACAGACGGGGGCGTGTTATCTGAGTGCATCGTGCAGTCGTTGCATCGTCCATAACTGCAGTTAAGATCGCTGATTGCACTTCTGAGAAACCAGTGCGCTGCATTGCCTTGCTTTTTGCATCCTTAATGAACCTAATACTTAGATATATATTTACTTATGAATACCTCCATAAAATTTACATTATATACGTAAGTCGATCGAAGTAATTTCATAACATTTTTCAATCCCGGCTTACGTTATACTTAGTCAAAATAAGATTCGGGTAACTTTGGTTCGGAAATTTATTATAATCCGTACATGAAAGATCCTCAAATGACTGGATCGGAAAAAGAAAAAATGCCTACCGACTGCGGATGCCCGAATGACTCCGTTGACTTTGATGACCTCTATAAACAGGAATTCAATGGATTAACAACCGGTTAATTTGTTTAATTCCAAACTTGAACCAAGTAAACTATATGGTATGTAGCATATAATGTGAAGGTCAAATTAACTTTTACCATTGTACCTATTTGTATCCACGTGTACCTACGGTTTTTTAGCCAGAAACGCAGTAAAATCACTGCTATGAAAACTAATTCTCGGGTAACCTGTCCAATTGGTTGCTGGCAGAAGTCATAAACAAACAATCGTACAAATATAAAATTTACAAATAAATTCATTGTACATAAATTTATTGTAATATAGAAAGGTATTTTAAGGATTCTGCGTAATAAATTGAGTGGTACCCAAATCCGCTATCGATGCGGAATATTGTTTGTTTGAGGAAATGAATTAATTCGGCGAGTAAAACGAGAGAAGGCTCGCAAATCCACTCCTGAATTCATCCGAACACCGTAAATATTTTATGGCTTGAAGAAAAAATACGCGGACAAATTACGGGAAAAATATTGGAAGCATTTTTCAATCTTACCTATATTCCTTAAGTGGAACAGACGATAAAAATAAATTTAGCGCTTGTGGGCATTTATTGCTGAGATTTCTAGGGCTTTTATGCGCATTTTCATTTTCCCTTTTTGCTAATGGAGTTGCCTCGTTGGCTTTCACCCTATTCTGTGCACGGGGCTTTACGGCCTGATATCATTACACACATCCACGAAATAAGGCTCGAAAAAGCTAATGCGATGATTACTTAAGTAACACATAGAAGACAATAGGCTAAAATCTAGAACTATTAAATTAACAGTTAATCATATTATTATGACGTCTTTCTTATCACATGCTTCATTTTGCAAAATTTTGGACATTGCCGCGCTTCTATACAAAATTCGCCTAAAATTTGTACCTAATTTTATTCTTATTCTTTTTTAATACATTAGTTACACTCATTTAACTTTAACGGACACTTTGTAATATAAAAATAATAATAAATAGACCTTTATCTGATATTACGACAATCCCGGAACATAACATAACAGTCGAAATGAAGGAAG